>JAVJIX010000092.1:2367500-2477500 GCA_036785185.1 Paratrypauchen microcephalus
TTACTTTTACTTTCCGAATTTAATTGCATACTTTTACTCCGATACATTTTCAATGTGCCGTTTAGTTACTCGTTACAAAAAAAACCTCTACTGACAGCATAACATAGCATAGAAATTAACTTTGTATGACATTGTTTCGGTTACACAAAGCGTATTTGACGATGTTGGAGCTAACAGGCTACCTAGCTTTTTCGGCTCAAGGGAAGGCATAGCTGTAGGCTAAGTGTAACGAAGGAGAAAGGCGTTTCATGGATATCACCAAACCCAATATCTTCGACAGTGCTCCATATGACACAAAACTACCATGGGAACATGGTGTTTTACAGTAGAATTAAGGGCCCAATTGCAAAAAACTTGTAGTTTTTTCACAATTTCACTTTTTAATTTTTCCACTACCCATTGGAAATACATTAAGAGAGCTGAGGCTGCACTGGCTAGAGCATTTTGTTTAAAAGTGAACTCATGCCTGAATTCATGTTTATTTGACAGGAGAAGCACCTGTATAGTTTAGTTTGCACATTCTTTTACTTCTAAGGTAGAATTATATAGTTGGTCTGAAAGTGCAGTACAGCCTCTGAAACGCAAAATGCAGGCATAAAAAATAAAATGCTTATAACTTTGGAATAGAAGCAGATAGAACCAAAATTCCAAATGTATTTTGTACAGGTTTAGAAGCCCTACTTGCACAGCAAAAATGGAGGTGATACCTCTTGTAGTTTTTTCACAATTTCACTTTTTTAATTTTTCACTACACATTGGCAATGCATTACAGGGCTCTCAAGTCTCACGCATTGAGAGTGGGACACAGGCAATTCGACGTGTTCACACGCGCACACGCCACACATGGCATTTCTCACGCTGATTTTTTTTTTTTTTTTTTTGTGCCCAGAAAATCGGTCTGTGTGGCTTAGTTTATGCAGGCTCCGCGTGTTTTCAGCGAAAAGAACTCCCCCTGCTCCGGGCGCACGGTCCGAGCGGAGGCCGGAGCAGACGCGCCGTCCCCCGGGCACGTCCTGAGCCTCAGTCCCGGGGCCACGTCTCCTCTGAGACGCACCGACTCCGGTCCCGGTGTCTCCGTCTGTGCGTAACGTGTCCCCCCCGACGGCTTACGCGCGGAATACGCGCAGAGCCGAACTGCCCATGGTGAGCCGCGGTGAGACGCGGTGAGACGCGGGCCCGGTGCATTAACCAGACTCTTACATGAATCCGTTAAAAATGTCCCGCTCCCCCCTGCCCCGGTCCCTCCTCCCCGCCCCTCTCAGCGCGCACTGACAAAGTGCGGTGATGATAAAACAAACTGAGAACCATCAGGTAATAACTTCATTTATATAACTGTCATTAGTTGCTTTGTAGTTTAAAAGTTTGCTCTTTAGACAAACAGGGCTCTCAACACGCAATCCCCCCCCCCCCCCCCATCCTCGGAAATTACAGTCTCACGCACGACCCCGCTCAAAACTTGTGAGCTTGTGCATACTTGTGCATACATGGATATGCAAACTTTCGGGAGTGAGCGCGTTCTTATGGGTGAGTCATATCAGATTATTTCTGCATCTATTTTGGCACTAAACCAGAATGAAACCAGGACTAAACCAGGACTAATCCAGAACTATACCAGGACTAAACCAGGACTAAACCAGGACTAAACCAGAACTATACCAGAACTAAACCAGGACTAAACCAGGACTAAACCAGAACTATACCAGGACTAAACCAGAACTAAACCAGAACTAAACCAGGACCAAACCAGAACTAAACCAGGACTAAACCAGGACTAAACCAGGACTAAACCAGGACTAATCCAGAACTATACCAGGACTAAACCAGGACTAATCCAGAACTATACCAGGACTAAACCAGAACTAAACCAGGACTAAACCAAGACTAAACCAGGTCTAAACCAGGACTAAACCAGAACTAAACCAGGACTAAACCAGAACTAAACCAGGACTAGACCAGGACCTAGCCAGGACTAAACCAGAACTAAACCAGGACTAAACCAGAACTAAACCAGGACTAAACCAAGACTAAACCAGGTCTAAACCGGGTCTAAACCAGGATTCAACTGGGACTAAACCAGGACTAAACCAGAACTAAACCAGGACTAAACCAAGACTAAACCAGATCTAAGCCGGGTCTAAACCAGCACTAAACCAGGACTAAACCAGGTCTAAACTAGGACTAAACCAGGTCTAAACCAGGACTAAGCCAAGACTAAACCAGATTGGTTTAGTCCCGTTTAAACCAGGACTAAACCAAAACTAAACCAGGTCTAAACCAAGACTAAGCCAAGACTAAAACAGGTCTAAAACAGGTCTAAACCAGCACTAAACCAGGACTAAACCAAGACTAAACCAAGACTGTGTGTGATAACATATTATCCTGTGCATTATTGAATGATAATATGGACTTTTAGTTATAAAAGCATTTCCATATTAATAAAGTACCTTCTAATTCTGCCCTGCCCTTCCACCATCCCCCCTGGTTTCATTTTATAACTCGACCGCAGCTGCAGAATCTTCAGCGGCCCCAAGATAATTTGCGATAAGTTTGCGCTGTCGCCGCGTCCCACGTCTACGCGCAGCCATAGCGAAAGTAGACTAACACGTTCTGGCGCTACTGCCAATCTCTCCGGCACTGCCAAAGTCACGCTTCTGAAACAACCAATCAGAGTGATCTCATCTAATAGTATAATATATTATGCCTATGATTGTAATTATTTATTCAGACGTAATAACAATGCAAAAATAATATGATCAAATTGTTTTTAAAACACGAGTCCTGAATTAATGATAGATAACATTATTTATATTTTTAGGTATGATTGGTTGAGTGGGAGGGGCCATGCGTTTCGTAATATCTCCGTTCATTGGCGGGACTAGGATCAAATTGATTTCTTACTGTTTTGAAATTCTGGCGGGCACACATAAGAGATCGTAAGAAAACATGACTCACTTGGCTAAAAAACTGAAAGAGCTTACAGAGGGAAAGAAAACAGAGAAAAGACTTTTGCGGCTGATTAAATGGTTGCAGAAGAAAAAAATTCTTGCTAAGAAGATGAAATGCAATAAATGTGGACATAGAATGAAGATGAGAAGGAGCGATTGCAATGACTGCTTTGAATGGTAAGTAATGTTAAGGTTAAGTTAAGGCAAATTGTTTTGCAAGGGAATGGGATGAGCCATTGTGGTTTTCATATGTCTTTGACTCTCCAACACTTTTTCCTTACAGGAGGTGTCAAAGGCACCACAGAAAAGTGAAAAAGTCCATCAGGGACAGGTCCATTTTAGCCACTCTAAAATCACCCTGTTCAACTGGCTGAAGTTTGTGTACAGGTAAGTTTCTTTTCTTCTCCTTTTTTTGATTTTTTTTTTTTTTTTTCAGATGTGAATGGTATGATGGCATATTAGGGCAATATAGAGAGGGAGGTAATATTTTGAGGAAAAATTAACAAATTTACGAGAGATAAACTTGGACATTTGTGACATTATTATGTAGCAAATAACAGGCCTACATCTAAAAAAAAACAACATGCATCAAATGTGAACACATCGGTGTTTCCCACCAACTGACAGTGCACATACGCAGCAAATCTGAAGTAGACTGAATACCAAACTTTTCCTTTAACAATGTACACTCAACAAAAATATAAACGCAACACTTTTGTTTTTGCTCCCATTTTTCCTGAGATGGACCCAAAGATCCAAAATTCACTCCAGATACACAACACTACCATTTCTCTCAAACATTGTTCACAAATCTGTCCAAATGTGTGACAGCGAGCACCTCTGCCCCGCCGAGACAATCCACCCCACCTCACAGGTGCGCCACATCAAGATGCCGATCCGACATCATGACCAGTGCACAGGTGCGCCCCAGACTGCCCACAATAAAAGGCCACCCCGAAATGTGCATTTTTTTTGCCTTATTGGGGGTCTGGGGACTCAGAACCAGTCAGTATCTGGTGTGACCACCATTTGCCTCATGCAGTGCAACACATCTTCTTCACATAGAGTTTATCAGATTGTCAGTTGTGGCCTGTGGAATGTTGGTCCACTCCTCTTCAAAGGCTGTTATGGACGAAGAATACAGGTGCATTTTATTGATGGCATTTTGAATGCACAGAGATACCGTGATGAGATCCTGAGGCCCATTGTTGTGCCATACATCCATGAACATCACCTCATGTTTCAGCAAGATAATGCACGGCCCCATGTTGCAAGGATCTGTACACAATTCTTGGAAGCTGAAAATGTCCCAGTTCTTGCATGGCCAGCATACTCACCGGACATGTCACCCATTGAGCATGTTTGGGATGTGCTTGACCGGCGTATACGACAGCGTGTACCAGCTCCCACTAATATCCAGCAACTTCGCACAGCCATTGAAGAGGAGTGGACCAACATTCCACAGGCCACAATTGACAATCTGATAAACTCTATGTGAAGAAGATGTGTTGCACTGCATGAGGCAAATGGTGGTCACACCAGATACTGACTGGTTCTGAGTCCCCAGACCCCCAATAAAGCAAAAAAAAGCACATTTCGGGGTGGCCTTTTATTGTGGGCAGTCTGGGGCGCACCTGTGCACTGGTCATGATGTCGGATCGGCATCTTGATGTGGCGCACCTGTGAGGTGGGGTGGATTGTCTCGGCGGGGCAGAGGTGCTCGCTGTCACACATTTGGACAGATTTGTGAACAATGTTTGAGAGAAATGGTAATATTGTGTTATTGGAGTGAATTTTGGATCTTTAACCCTCCTGTTGTCCTCGGGTCAAAATGACCGGCCACTGTGTTAAAAAAAAACCAAAAATCACCTTAACGATAATTTTTGAACTTGAAATTTTATGACTTTTCCTAGATTGATCCAAACTTTAGAAAAAGTGAATTGTTGCCTTTATTCACATTATCATGCATGCTGTACAAAAAAAGGTACAAAGGTCGTCTTCGGGTCAAAATGACCGAAAAGTGAAATTCAATTAAAATCACGGTCACAGAGTTATTTACAAACCACAGAATGTGAGAATGTTTTAGATCTGTCTCAGATCAATTAGTAGCAGATGTAAACAATCAGTAGCAGATGTAAACAATCAGTAGCAGATGTAAATAAGACAAGACAACACAGGTGGCCTTCTCGTGGACAGTGCCTTTGATCTGTGGATTTCCAGAAGTTATAAAGGTGCTGCAGATGACATTACCCCGAATTCTCTCTGTGCTGAAGCCATGAGTGTGCGTTATAACGATGGGATCAACTCGTGGGTGGCTTGTGATGCCAAATCAAGCTACGCTTGGAAGATCCAAGTCTACACCGGGAAGCCGACCACTGGAGGCCCAGAGAAGAACCAGGGGATGCGAGTTGTGCTTGATGTGGCAGAGGGACTGAGGGGGTCACAATGTGACATGGGACAATTTCTTCACCTCTTATGAACTCGGACAGCAGCTCCTGAAGAGGAAGATCACCATGGTTGGCACAGTTCGGTCCCACCTGCACTGCTTGCAACAAAGAAGAGAGGTCTTCTCATCAAAGTTTGCCTTCACGCCCACCACCACCCTAGTTTCCTACATCCCAAAGAAAAATAAGAATGTAGTACTTATGAGCACACTGCACACAGACGCTGGCATTAGCGATCGTGAGGACAGGAAGCCATCCATCATCCTAGACTACAACTGTAACAAAGGAGGTGTGGACAACCTAAATAAAGTTATTGGAACATACAGCTGCAGAAGGATGACTGCCCGCTGGCCCCTGGTTATCTTCTACAACATCATTGATGTTTCCTTCTACAATGCTTTTGTGATTTGGAGAGAGATCAACCCAACCTGGATGCCTCGTAAGCAGAACAAGAGGAGGGTGTTCCTGGAGCAGCTAGGAAAGGCACTTGTAACTCCACTCATTGAAAGAAGGAAGCATGTCCCCCGCACAGAAGCCTCTGCAGCAGTTGTCAAAGCTATACAGAGTGCAGGAACTCCTGATCAACCTGAGGATCCAGCTGCCACTGCCCCAGCTGGGGCAAGTAAGAGGAAGAGATGTCTGTTCTGCCTGCCAAAGAAGGACCGTAAAACACATACTGTGTGCTGTAGGTGTAAGAAATATATCTGCAAGAGCTGTACATTTGCATACTGCCCCTACATGTGCTAATTAGATCAAAGATCAAAGTCAGCTTTATTGTCAATTTTGCCTTATGTGTTCAACATACAGTGAATCGAAATTTCGTTTCTCTCTGGCCAAGTAGTGCAAAAAAAAAGTGCATACATTTAGTTGAATGAGTTATATTGTTTTATGGATTGTATATTTTTCTTACAGTGTTCAGTAAAAAAAAAAATCTGAAGAATCTGGCTCATTGGGATGAATAAAAATCCATTCAAAATTCCTTTTTGCACTTTTCTTTTGTTTCTAAAGCTATAGAAATGCAGGTGAAAAGGGAAAACTCAAGTATTCACACATTGTGTGGTGAAGGTTTCTTCAAGCAAAATAAAATTTGGTGTTTAAAATTCAATTAAACTGCTTATATTTGGGATTTAGTGAAGACGGGTCATTTTGACCGGGAGGACACGGGGTGTATACAGAATATGAGGACAACAGGAGGGTTAAAGGGATATGCCACCCCCAGGTCAAATTTGGGCATCTCCCCACAGTCCAGAGACTAAAATAAGTGGTGGAAAGCGTTTTCCTGCTCACCCAGCCATTGTCCGAGTCTGTCGCCACTGACCGCCGCGGTATCTGCAGCTCCTCCGCCTTAGACTGGAGTCTAACGTAGCCAGAGAAAGATTTCGGCCAAAAGGAATTAATTTGCTCGATGCGTTTCCCAATTACTTTGTGTGTAGTGCACATTCATACCGAGTGCAAATAAATGTGCAAATCAACACGGAGAGCTTGCCTTGGTCATTTTGGGTGGGAACTATTTTCCAGTGCGGAAGAATACAGCCGTATCACGCAGCACGCTGCCAGGGGAATCCCAGTTACGCACCGGGAAGGGAGTTCCCCTGTTGCACAACGTGGTGCGTGATTCGACTGTATTCTTGCGCACTGGAAAATAGTTCCCACCCAAAATGACCAAGTCAAGCTCTCCGTGTTGATTAGCACAT
Organism: Paratrypauchen microcephalus; assembly: GCA_036785185.1. Classification (NCBI taxonomy): domain Eukaryota; kingdom Metazoa; phylum Chordata; class Actinopteri; order Gobiiformes; family Gobiidae; genus Paratrypauchen; species Paratrypauchen microcephalus. Next base: position 2,374,584 of record JAVJIX010000092.1, read on the forward strand.
TTATTTGCACTCGATATGAATGCGCACTACACAGAAAGTAATTGGGAAACGCATCGAGCAAATTAATTCCTTTTGGCCGAAATCTTTCTCTGGCGACGTTAGACTCCAGTCTAAGGCGGAGGAGCACCAGATACCGCGGCGGTCAGTGGCGACAGGCTCGGACAATGGCTGGGTGAGCAGGAAAACGCTTTCCACCACTTATTTTAGTCTCTGGACTGTGGGGAGATGCCCAAATTTGACCTGGGGGTGGCATATCCCTTTAGGTCCATCTCATGAAAAATGGGAGCATAAACAAAAGTGTTGCGTTTATATTTTTGTTGAGTATATAACAAAATGGAGAAAAAGGAAAGAGGTCACTGTTTAATAACTTAGAATAGAAAAAAAAACTCCTGGGATTTTTGAGAACGTCCATTTGACTTATGAATGACCCTAATGGTAACATCGATCATGTTCCACACACCAACAATGGCTTGTTTAGGGTTGTTATATGGTTATGTGATATACTTTTGACTTGGAGTTCAATGACTACTGAAGTGTATTAGTGTAAGTGATCAATTCATTATATTTTTTTATTTATATTTATACATATTTATTTTTTTCTATTTGGAGGTAAATGAACACTTTAACATTTACATTTTGTTAATTTTATTTTTATTCATAATGTTTAAACGTGTCCTCTGTAATGGACTGTAATCTTGTTAAATCAAACAAGTTTTTTTGATGACCAACATCTTAATTTCTTATTTATTTATTTATTTATTATATTATTATTTATGTATTGATCTGGTTTAGACCTGGTTTAGTCCTGGTTTAGTCCTGGTTTAGTCCTGGTTTAGACCTGGTTTAGACCAGGTTTAGACCTGGTTTAGTCCTGGTTTAGACCTGGTTTAGTCCTGGTTTAGATCTGGTTTAGACCTGGTTTATTCCTGGTTTAGATCTAGTTTAGACCTGGTTTAGACCTGGTTTAGACCTGGTTTAGACCTGGTTTATTCCTGGTTTATTCCTGGTTTAGACGTGGCTTAAACCTGAATCAAATTTGGTTCAGACCTGGTTTAGTCCTGGCTTAGACCTGACTTAGACCTGGCTTAGTCCTGATTTTCTCCTGGTTTAGTCCTATTTTGTTTCGGTTTATTCCTGATTTAGTCCTGGTTTAGTCCTAGTTGAGACCTGGTTTATTTATTTATGTATTTATTTATCATAGTGCAGCCACAAACTAGAGTGTATCTCTAAACACTTAAAAGACTGGTTAATTTAATGTCCACGATAAAGGACACAAAATAATGGGCCGGGTCTCAGGAGGTTAAACTGGCTATTGCACCTGTCCTGCTGCTTCTGTTTTTCATGAAATTTCCTAAATTTTAAGTTTCTGTCAAGGTCTAAACCAGAACTAAACCAGGTCTAAACCAGGTCTAAACCAGGACTAAACCAGGACTAAACCAGGTCTGTAGCACACTTCTCACCTGTCTACCAGGGGTCATGTGATCCGCCTCACCTGGAACACAGAACCACAGAACTAAACCAGGTCTAAACTAGATCTAAACCAGTACTAAACCAAGACTGATACCAGGACTGATACAGGGAGGGCATCTGGCAGAGTGGCAGTCCGTCTCTTCAGGCTCCGGACAAAGATCCAAAGTCTCTGGACTCAGTGGGACCTCACTGAAGTCCAGGTCCGGACTCTGGAAGACCCTCAGGAACATCTGGAGAACCAAGAGAGGAACCAAGGACTGAACCAGAACCAGACCAGGACCAAACCAGGACCAAACCAGGACTGAACCAGGACTGAACCAGAACCAGACCAGGACCAGACCAGGACCAGACCAGGACCAAACCAGGACCAAACCAGGGCCAGACCAGGACTGAACCAGGACCAGACCAGGACTGAACCAGAACCAGACCAGGACCAGACCAGGACCAGACCAGGACCAGACCAGGACCAAACCAGGACCAGACCAGGACTGAACCAGGACTGAACCAGGACCAGACCAGGACTGAACCAGGACCATACCAGGACCAGACCAGGACTGAACCAGGACCATACCAGGACCATACCAGGACCAGACCAGGACTGAACCAGGACCATACCAGGACCATACCAGGACCAGACCAGGACTGAACCAGGACCAGACCAGGACTGAACCAGGACTGAACCAGGGCCAGACCAGGACTGAACCAGGACCAGACCAGGACTGAACCAGAACCAGACCAGGACCAGACCAGGACCAAACCAGGACCAGACCAGGACTGAACCAGGACTGGACCAGGGCTAGACCAGGACCAGACCAGAACTGAACCAGGACCAGACCAGGACTGAACCAGAACCAGACCAGGACCAGACCAGGACCAGACCAGGACCAGACCAGGACCAAACCAGGACCAGACCAGGACTGAACCAGAACCAGACCAGGACCAGACCAAGACCAAACCAGGACCAGACCAGGACTGAACCAGGACTGAACCAGGGCCAGACCAGGACTGAACCAGGACCAGACCAGGACTGAACCAGAACCAGACCAGGACCAGACCAGGACCAGACCAGGACCAGACCAGGACCAGACCAGGACCAAACCAGGACCAGACCAGGACTGAACCAGGACTGGACCAGGGCTAGACCAGGACCAGACCAGGACTGAACCAGAACCAGACCAGGACCGAACCAGGACCAGACCAGGACTGAACCAGAACCAGACCAGGACCAAACCAGGACCAGACCAGGACTGAACCAGGACCAGACCAGGACTGAACCAGGACCAAACCAGGACCAGACCAAGACTAAACCAGGACTCTTGAGTACAGTATTTGGCCCCCTGTGGACAGACAGATTTTGGGGTCTGGATTAGAGGGGGTCTTAATCCGGTCGAGTCCGAGTTTGGATTAAGTCCCGGTCTGTCGTACCCAATCAAATACCAGAGAGGGAGGGACTAGGCCAGGACTCAACCAGGTCTAAACCAGGACTAAACCAGATCTGAAACAGGACTGAACCAGGACCAGGGGTTCTTCGGAGTGTGATGTTCAGATTAAACAGATGAAGGTCAGAATGGAGATAATCTGGTCACATGACCCAGAACCACCTGCTCCAAAAACCCACAAATGTCACCCCGAGAGGGACTAGACCTGGTTTAGACCCGGTTTAGACCTGGTTTAGACCCGGTTTAGTCCTGGTTTAGACCTGGTTTAGTCCTGGTTTAGACCCGGTTTAGTCCTGGTCTGGTCCTGGTTTAGACCTGGTCTGGTTTACACCTGGCACTTGTAGTCTTAGTCCAAGTATAGTTTTGGTCTAGTTCTACTGTAGTCCTGCTTTGGTCCTGATTTAGGCCTGCCCTAGATCTAGTTCCTGGTTCGGACCTGGTTTAGTCCAGCTTTAGTCGTGTTTTTGTTCTTTTTGGTGTTTTAGATTCTGTTCCAGAAACAGTCCATCTGAAGGAGAAACCTGGTCTAAACCAGGTCTAAAGCAGGTCTAAACCAGGACTAAACCAGGTCTGAACCAGGACTAAACCAGGATTAAACCAGAACTAAACCAGGTCTAAACCAGGTCTTAACCAGATCTAAGCCAGGTCTAAACCAGGTCTAAACCAGGTCTAAACCAGGTCTGAACCAGGACTAAACCAGGATTAAACCAGAACTAAACCAGGTCTAAACCAGGTCTTAACCAGATCTAAGCCAGGTCTAAGCCAGGACTAAACCAGGTCTAAACCAGGACTAAACCAGGTCTAAACCAAGACAAAACCAGGTCTAAACCAGGTCTTAACCAGATCTAAACCAGGTCTAAACCAGGTCTTAACCAGGTCTAAACCAGGTCTATGCCTGGACTAAACCGGGTCTGAACCAGGTCTTAACCAGATCTAAACCAGGTCTAAACCAGGCCTAAGCCAGGACTAAACCAGGTCTAAACCAGGTCTAAACCAAGACAAAACCAGGTCTAAACCAGGACTAAACCAGGTCTAAACCTGGTCTAAACCAGGTCTAAACCAGATCTAAACCAGGTCTAAACCAGGACTAAACCAGGTCTAAACCAAGTCAAAACCAGGTCTAAACCAGGTCTAAACCAAGATAAAACCAGGTCTAAACCAGATCTAAACCAGGTCTGACAGGTGGTCCACTCCAGGACAAACTCGTGTAGTTCGTGGTTCTTTCAGGCTGCCTCGGGCTTCGTTCTCACCGGGATCATGTGCGCAGAGTCCGGCCGCTCCTTCCTCCACACGCCGCTGTGAGCTCCGGTGTCCCGCGGTGATGCTCCGGCTCTGTGGCCGCTCCGGAGTGACTGCCGCCGGCTGGATACTGCTCCGAGTCCCGCTGCAGCGCACGGAGCTCTGCGCGTCTGCAGAGGGACGCGCCGAGCCGAGCCGAGTGGGCTTTTCACAATAATATGTTCCACAGTGTGACTTTAAACAGCTCTACTTTATATTTATTCAATCACAGGAGCTCAAACATACCGTGAAAAACAAACATTCTGACTGTGATAACACATTCTCCATGGAGAAAAACATTTGATGGACCCTCAAACAGAAAAGTTACACAATGCACCTTTAAATTTTAAAGCATTCTGACGCTCTTGTCCACACACCGAAAAAAGAAACAAGAAAGGAAAATAAGTATTTAGACCTATGTGTTAAGATGTAATGTTATGTGTGTCCTCAGTGGGCAACTCTGTATTTGTGGGGGTGTTGTTTTCTGTACTTGACAATGGAGGGCGCAATGCCTGTATGTATATGATAAAAGGAGAAGTTGTATATACACATGTACATATATACACATGTATGCACATGTATGTATATATGTGCAGCTTATGCTGTGTTTTTGTTTTGTCAGTATGAGTTCCACGCTATGGTGAGCGGCCACATTTCTGCGCTGAGCCTCGACAGTGTAGTCGGGTGCAATTAAAAATAAACAAAATCATTCAACAGGTTATGGGCCCAGGAGTCCTTCGGAGGATAAATTAGTCGTCGGTTCAAAAAGATCAAGAAGTTGCAAAGACTGCGTGCTGAGAAAACTGCTAACCTGAGGAAAGCAAGCTAGCATGGCGGAGCAACGGAGCAGCAGGCTAAGTCGGCTGATGTTCGATGGAGATGAGACCAAGTATGAAATTTGGGAGACAAAACTGTTGGCACACTTTCATTTATTGGGGCTTAAAGATACGGTTTTAAAAGAACCGTGGACAGAAGCCGAAATAGAAGCAGATCCTGAGAAAAACGGGGACGCGTATGCAGAGTTGATATTGCTGCTAGATGACAAAAGTCTGTCGCTCGTAATGAGAGATGCGCCAAATAATGGAAGAAAAGCGTTGAAAATTTTAAGAGATTATTATGCAGGGAAGGGAAAGCCCCGTATAATTAACTTGTACACCACGCTGACATCACTTCAAAAGTTTAATGACGAAAGTGTGATGGACTACATCATTAGAGCAGAGACTGCCATAACTGCGCTGCGAAATGCAGGAGAAACATTGGGAGATGGGCTGCTAGTGGCAATGGTCCTGAAGGGATTGCCAGATAGTTTTAGGCCATTCGCAATTCATGTGGCGCACACAGATGACAATATAACGTTTGCAGACTTTAAAACTAAGCTACGGAGCTTTGAAGAGACAGAGAACATAAGGGCCATCGATTCCAACGACAGCGTGATGAAAACTCAAGGGAGAACCGGACGACGACCTCCTAAGGCAAGCGCACGTGGGCCAAGCAAAGAAGACAGTGAGATGGTGTGTTTCAAATGCGGCAATATAGGTCACAGAGCAAAAGCATGCCGCCAGAAAAGGTGGTGTAGTGTTTGCAAGAATGACACACACAAAGACGCTACATGCAGACGAAGAGATAAAGACAGAGACAAAAGGGACGGTGTGAATAAAGCTTCTGAAAACGAGGTCAAAGACTACGTGTTCAAGTTGGCAGACGGAAGGTCCAGTGTCCAGCGGCAGCCGCCGCGCAACATTCAGGAGAGGGGTCTGATGGTGGACACAGGAGCCACATCCCATGTCCTCAACGACATCGTGTTCTTCACCAGCTTTGACAGCAGCTTCAGGCCGGAGACCCACAGCATCGAATTGGCAGATGGCACCAGATGCAACGGTGTAGCTCAGCGGAGGGGCACTGCAGTGGTTTCCCTCGTCGACAGCAGTGGACGACGGTGCAAAGCAAAACTGAGAAACGCTCTGTATGTACCGTCGTACCCACAGAACATTTTCTCGGTGAAGGCAGCCACAATGAATGGGTCTACAGTCGTCTTCAAAGAAGACAAAGATGTCCTGATAGCCAGAGACGGTACCAAGTTTGACATTCATGTGTATGGCAGGTTGTACTACCTGCACACTGAAGTAGAGTCTAGTGATGATAAATGCAATGCAAGTCACGACATCCAGGCATGGCATGAAATACTTGGCCACTGTAATTATGATGACGTGCTTAGGTTACAGGATGTGGTTGAAGGTATGCAAATCAAAGGTAAAATAAGTAGGCCTGAAAAGGAGTGTGAGGTGTGTATTCAAGGGAAGTTTACACAAACCAGAAGTAGGGACCCCGATACCAGAGCGAAGCCTCCCTTGCAGATGGTACACACAGACCTTGCAGGTCCAGTAACCACAGAGTCACTAGACGGGTACAAATATGTGCAGTCATTCACCGACGATTACTCTAATGTGATGTTTGTATACTTTCTACAGAAAAAGAGTGACACAGTGCAGGCAACAGAGAAGTTCCTTGCTGACGTATCCCCTTACGGTAAAGTCAGATGCATTAGATCTGATAATGGAACTGAGTTCACATGTAATGATTTCCAGACGCTGCTAAGGAAAAACTAAATCAGACACGAAACGACAGCTCCATACTCACCACACCAAAATGGAACTGCGGAGCGTGGTTGGCGTACTCTTTTCGAGATGGGCAGGTGCATGTTAATTGAAAGCGAGTTACCAAAACACCTATGGCACTATGCAGTACAAACAGCAGCAATGGTACGCAACAGATGCTTCAACAGGCGCACAGGGCAGACTCCTTATGAGATGCTGACAGATAAAAAGCCGTGTCCAGAATGCACAAATTTGGATCTGTATGCTACACTTACAAACAGGAAAAGGGAAAACTTGATTCCAGATGCGAACAGGGGCGTTTTGTGGGATATGACAAAAACAGCCCAGCATATTTGGTGTATCACCCAGGTACGAACAAAGTACAAAAACACAGGCTAGTTAAGTTTGTGAGCAAGACAGCTATCGAAAAACAAACGCAGACAGATGAGCCAGATCTAAATGATGACATCAGTGTGGGTAGGGTCAGTAGGAATGCTAAAAAGGCTCCAGAGCCAAGTAAATCCAGTGGAAGTCCACTTAGTGATGGTCCAACAACAGCAAAAGAGTCTACTGAGCAAAATGAAAAAGAAGGGAGTGTTGAGCCTGAGAGTAAAAGGTATCCAACTAGAGAAAGGAAGGCACCAAAATACTTAGGCGACTTTGTGACAGAGGACAATAATAGTGATGGAATGCATGTCACAGTAGACTACTGCTGCAGAGCAGTTTGTGGCATTCCACAGACCTATACGGAAGCAATGGAGTCAGACAATTCAGAACTATGGAGAAAAGCCATGGATGAGGAAATCCAGTGCTTAAATGACAACAAAACCTTTACCCCGACAACACTACCCGTAGGCAAGAAAACAGTGGGGGGTAGGTGGGTTTATGCAATCAAGTCTGGTATAGATGGGAAAGACCAATACAAGGCTCGTTTTGTGGCCAAGGGCTACAGCCAGAAAGTGGGAGTAGACTATGAGGAAACGTTTTCACCCACTGCAGATCTAACCAGTGTAAGGGTGGTGCTTCAGAAGGCAGTACAGGAAAATTTACTTGTGCACCAAATGGATGTGAAAACTGCATTCTTACATGCCCCTATAGACTATGAGATCTACATCAATCCACCAGAAGGTTATCGAGAAAAAGAGGGTGTAGTCTATAAGCTGGAGAAATCGCTTTATGGGCTTAAACAATCCGGACGAAATTGGAATAGGGTTTTACATGATTGTTTAACTGAAAATGGATTCACACAAAACCAAGCCGACCACTGTGTATATTCCAAAGAGTCAAAAGAAGGGAAAGTGATCATAATCGTATGGGTCGATGATTTGATCATTGCTGCAAGCAATGAGGAGAAACTGAAAAAGGAGAAAGGGATGCTTGCAGAGCAATTTAAGATGAAGGATTTAGGACAACTCAAATATTTTCTTGGTATTGATTTAGATTTTTCAGACAGATGTATTAAGATGTCACAGGAGAAGTACACTAACAAAATTCTACAACGTTTCAACATATCAGAATGTAGGATTAGAGAAACTCCTTGTGAACAAAAGCTTGAGTACAGTAAAGATGCAGTTAAAATTAAAGACATCAAGATGTACAGAGAGGCCATGGGAAGTCTGATATATTTGACAACCTGCACTAGGCCTGATTTAAGTTTTGTAGTGAGCAGGCTGTCACAGTACCTAGCTGAGCCCACAGAAGAGCAGTGGGTCACTGTGAAGCATGTCCTGCGATATCTCAAAGGTACAGCAGAGAAAGGGTTAACTTTTAGGAAAAGCAACACTGAGAACCTAGGTATACACGCCTACAGCGATGCTGACTGGGCGGCTGATACTAGTGATCGCCGTAGTACTACAGGATACTGTGTAAGTCTTAGTGAAAACAGCACACTGGTCTCATGGAAGACTAGAAAACAACCTACCGTTGCTCTCTCCACATGCGAGGCAGAATATATGGCACTTGCTTCAACTATTCAAGAGTGTCTCTACCTAGAACAATTACTAGGGGATATGGACAGCTACAAGTACACACAAACGGTCATACACGAGGACAATCAGGGAACAATATCTCTCGCCAGAAACCCTGTAAACAGAAAGCGCTGTAAACTCATAGACATAAAGTATCACTTTACAGACCCTCCAGGAATTCGCGATGTTGCGATTTGCAACTTCAACGCAACTTCAGCCAATCCCCGCGAATTCAGGGCGGTGTTGCAATTTTGACCAATCACCGCAACTTTTCTGCAATTTTTACTAATTTTGACCAATCATCGGCGACGTATTGAACGCCGACCAACTTCCTTCTGCCTTACTTCCGTGTGAGAAAACGAAACTGCGGCCGTGTCCCAGTTCCCAGAGCGCACAGCTCGGAGCGCGGCCCGAAGGGGGCTCAGACTGCAGTCAAGGCGGTGCACACTTGCTCAGCCCCGACTGCAGTCCGCGGACCGCTTAACGACTGCGGTCTTCGGACCGCGTGTTAACTGCGCGTGGGACAGCAGTCGTCGCGCCGGTGTACTGTCGAAATGTGTGACGCACATGCCCTTCGGGCCACGCTCCGAGCCGTGCGTTCTGGGAATTGAGACACGGCTTCTAATGGCAAAGAAACATGTCTGCGGCGCCATTTGCCCTCAAAAATAACAGCAAAAGACCGGGCGAAACAGTTCCCCTCCTAGTAGTCATTTATTTTCGATATTGGTAAGGTTGTTTTAGGACCATATCTGTGATCTCTGTGTCTTTGTATTATTCTTTGTCAGTAATAACTCAGTATTCAAAATATTACTCAATTTTAATTACAAAAAGCGAAAATCGCAACTATTTATCGCAACTTTCACTTCCTCCCGCAACAAAATCGCAACAAAAATCTTAAAAGCACCGCAACTTTCATCACAACTTTTTGGAAAAGCTCCCGCAAATTCAGGCATTTTAGCCCGCAACAATCACAAAAAATGCCCGCGAAATCCTGGCTGACTTTATTAGGTCTACTGTGAATGAGGTAAGGTGATCTTGATGTATTGTTCTACTGGTGATATGGTTGCTGATGTGATGACGAAACCTGTCAGTAAGTTCAAACTGAAGAAGTTTGCCAGTGTCCTTTTTGGAGAATAATGTGTCAACCAAGGGTTCACATTTGTTCAGTTTTTGTTTGTTTGTTTGTTCATTTCCCAACCTGAGTACAAGTGGGGGTGTTAAGATGTAATGTTATGTGTGTCCTCAGTGGGCAACTCTGTATTTGTGGGGATGTTGTTTTCTGTACTTGACAATGGAGGGCGCAATGCCTGTATGTATATATGTGCAGCTTATGCTGTGGGGTTTTTTTTGTCAGTATGAGTTCCACGCTATGGTGAGCGGCCACATTTCTGCGCTGAGCCTCGACAGTGTAGTCGGGTGCAATTAAAAATAAACAAAATCATTCAACACTATGTATATATGTATAAAACACTCCTACATTTTTATTTCATTATTTTCTTTTGGTGTTCATTTATTTATTATATTGTTTAATATGTATTTATTTGTGTATTTATTTATTTATGTAGGCCCTATTTATTCATGAATTTATTCATGTATTTATGGATTTATTTATGTATGTATTTATTTATTTATTCATTCATTCATCTTCTTCCATTCTCTGGGTCGCGGGCTCAGCAGTCCAAGCACTGTTCCACTGCCCAGAACACAATGCACCAGCCCTCATGAATCCTCCCGCGGGTGGTGGGCAAGTCGCAGGTTCGAATCCAGACCAGAGCGAGAGCAAATGAACAGATTTAATTTTTAAACTTGCTTATTTTAAAATCAGTTATTTATCTTTTCATAATGTTTTGTCATTTTTCAGGGAAATTATTAAAAACTTTGTCCAAACTACTAATATTTGTCCATTTAAAGGCATTTTACTTATGCAATTGTTTCCTATGGTAACTTTGGGGATTCCATTCATACCATATTGTAACTCTAAAGTTTCATTCAAACTGCAGGCAGCTTCTTGATATTATAAGGGCTTCTAGAATTTACTGTAAATTAATACAACACAATCTATTCCACAAAGAAATATATTTATTAACACAATAGTATGCCCAAAATTTCACATTTTCTTGGCAGTCAGTAATTTCAGTCAGGTCAGTGATTATTTTCTAACTGAAAAGAAACCAGAATATAAAAACATGAATTTTAGATCGATAAAGATATTAGAAACATAAAGATATTGATATACAAGACCAACAATAAGTACATAGATCAATAGGAATAGAACAGTAATAGGATTATAATAATTATAATTGGAATAGAACAGTTATTAACACTAGATGGTAATACAAACATTTATTAATATTAAAGTAAGTAAAGCTAACCCAATATTCTCATACGTTGAAGCCACTCCTCTTTTGTAACTGGCTCTGTGTTTGGACAATATTCCTTGCCTTTTTACTGACTGTGACTGTTTCCACGGTGCGAAACTGCCCACATTTATGACATATACTTGAGGTCACAGTCATGCCTTACAAAAACAATGGAATGGACATATTTTTAGGTATTTATATTTTCTAATACACTAAATACCAACAAAAGCATGCAGAAGTATTTCCTCAGACATAAGTGAACAGGCAAATATTATTACTTGCATGTGAGGATAACTCTAAACTCTGATCGATGGGCCCGGTCCAACTGCTGAAGCACAACATGACCCCCCTGGACCTACATCTGGTGCAAATGAGGGTTTTCGTGATCACATGGCATCCAAACCAGCAGCCGTTGGGCAAAGAAGTGGTCGGGTGTTGGAGCCTGGTGGTACAAGGTAGCTGGTGGTGGGGGGTGGTACCACAGGTCTCGGCGGACTTTCAGTTCCAGCTTCCCTTTTGCACCCACCATAAAAAGTGTTTCTGCCGCCCACTTGCGGTTCTGCTGTGGGATGGTCTGTGGCCATAGTACCGGGAGGTCCGCTGGGTCTGGCTATATTGAGAAAAAAGGTATAAGAAACAAAGAAAACATCGATTGATAATGGCATGTGCATTTTTCAGCGCATCTTACCATTGTTCGTGTTGTAGAAAGAAGGAAGAGGAGGGTTTGATGAAGGTCTGATGGCAGACGAGGTCTGCGGAACAGCGGGCGGGCATGAGACTGTTACCGGGATATGTGTCTATGGAACCTGTGAAGTCTCTAAATGAAAGAATATTAATATTACATTTTAGTGAAATAAAGTTGTATAATTATGACAATTTAATTTACATGTACTTAATTTTCAGTTAAATAAAATAATATTATTACCTGAGGGAGTTTCCTCTGCAGACAAATTTGGTTTGACCACATGTGAGGCCCCAAATCTCTGCTTTTCAAGCTGTTAACAAAAGGGTCATTGTCAGTCAAATTTATGGGTCTAAATCCTGCACCACTGCTGCAGATATGTGTATGTATGTATGTATGTATGTATGTATGTATGTACAGTATGTGTGTATGTGTGTATGTATGTATGTATGTATGTATGTATGTATGTATGTATGTATGTATGTATGTATGTATGTATGTATGTATGTATGTATGTACGTACGTACGTACATGCTGCTAACCATGGATAAAGTCAGTCTGGGTATTTTGGACTGCTCATTGCTCCTGGGGTTAGATGGTGTGGGTCTTTTTGAAGGAGTGGACAGCTCACTGCTGGAGGTGGAGGGTGTGGGTTCTGCACTCAGCTCTCTGCTCCTGGAGGTGGAGGGTGTGGGTTCTGCACTCAGCTCTCTGCTCCTGGAGGTGGAGGGTGTGGGTTCTGCACTCAGCTCTCTGCTCCTGGAGGTGGAGGGTGTGGGTTCTGCACTCAGCTCTCTGCTCCTGGAGGTGGAGGGTGTGGGTTCTGCACTCAGCTCTCTGCTCCTGGAGGTGGAGGGTGTGGGTTCTGCACTCAGCTCTCTGCTCCTGGAGGTGGTGCAGGACGAGTCTAAGCCAGGGGTGGCATCCACTTTAGGTGACAGATGACCCTGTGATAAGTGCCTGAAGATATACCAGACAAACAGTAGGCCTATTTAGGACACTAATATATTCTATATCATGTCTAATACTGCTTTTTTTTTTTTTTTTTTAGAAATGTAGGATAAATGATGGCACCTTATGAAATTCACATGAGCATGTAAGACGTGTGCTCCAGAGTGGTCTGTCTACCTCTACTTGAAAGCAGAGGGCACTTTTCTATCTGAAATCATAAACACATATTATGCATATAACTAGTTTGTGTGCCAGAAGTCCATACATATACACAGTATTATGTTAAAAATGTATAATTTGTATTAAGTGAATACTCTACTTGTTTTATCTGCACACAGATAATATGGAATATCACCAACAGTTCCATATTAAATGCAATAAAGTTGAATCACTCTGGTACATCTCATACCATCTTTTTTGTCTGGGAGCAGTGTGCGTATACAAGCAGGTCTATTTGTTTATTTATTTATTCATGTAGGCCTATTTATTTATGTATTTATTTATGTGTTTATTTATTTATGTATTTATTTATATATGTATTTATGCATACATTTATTTATGTATTTATTCATTTATTTATTTATTCATGTATTTATTTATGTATGTATTTATGCACTTATTGATTTATTGTGAATTTGCCATGTTTCTTTTGTATAACTCACTGGTTGTTCCATGTTTGACTTATTGTATTGAAGTGTTTACCTGGCCAGCCAAATGATATCTCTCTGTATTTCCTATACACCGCGATACCATTTGGACACTCTCCATCCACTCTCGCTCCTCCGGTTCCAAACCGACTCCGCGATTCTGATTCGTTCAAAGATGGTGACGTCAGTGCACCCGCCTTTGCCCGCAAAGTCACTCTTAGGCAGCGGAAGTTCCGCCTCAGTTTTGAATCAAGATGGCGCAATCTCTGATTGGTTCACTTAGCTGTCTGTCTACGCGCAACCGCAGCGCATTCTGTGGATCAAGCGTTACCAGACTCACTCGCTGGTACAGCGATGAGTCATGGATTCTTCCAGGCAATTGAAGTGTGGGGAAGTGCCTGTAAAACCCTCATTGAACCGGTCTTCCTTTTACAGAAACGCGCTCTCCGTGTGGTAAATGGAAGTGGATACAGAGCCCACACAAACCCTAGATTTGTACAATTAAAAACATTAAAATTTAAAGAATTGGTAGAATACAACTTACTCAAAATTGTGTACAAAGCTCATCAAATATTATTACCAAACAACTTGCAAAATAGATTCAAAAAGGAGAGAAACTAGTTATAAATGAAGAGGAACTGATGTTTTTTCCTAAACCAAGGGAAAGATGAGACGTCTCAGTCAGTCTGTGGAACGGTCTTGAGCGTGAAATTAAAACTTCTAAATCTATTCAAGTTTTTAAGATGAATGTGAAAATAGCATTAATGAAAATATCTAATACTGCGCAGTAAAAAAATTATGTTTTATTATTATTTTGGTTGGTTTTGGTTTGTTTGGTTGAACACATTGGAGTTAATAATAATAATAATAAATAAAAAAAATATAAATATAAATAAAGAATAATAAATAAACATGCATAAATAAGTACACAAATAAATAAATAAATAAATAAGAAATACAATTATAATTAAAAATATAAATAAAATAAAAAATAAATAAAAAATACATAGCTAATTAAATAAGTAAATAAATAAATATGAAATTAAAAGGCAATCTAAAAACTTTTTGAGGTGACTGTAGAAGCTTGTCAGATGTTGGTCATCAAAACAAAACAAAAAAAAATATTTTTGTCAGGTTGTTAACTGCACATGGATTTAACACTATTACAGTCCATTACAGAGGACATGTTACAACATTATGAATAAAATAAAATTAACAAAATGTAAATGCTAAAGTGTTCATTTACCTCCAAATAGAAAATAATAATAATAATAATAATAATAATAATAATAATAATAATAATAATAATAATAATAATAATAATTTAGATACACTTTTTTCTTCGGGTTCCAGGAGGATATGGCCTATTTTATGATTAGGTTTTGTCTGTAAAGGTATTTTATTTTTCCTTAAAGCTTTACGAAATAAAGTATTAATATACAGTAAATATATATAAAATATAAAGTAAGTTTTAATATGACTTAATATTATATATAAAATATAAAGTAAGTTTGAATATTATTTAATTGAATATAAAATGTTGCAGTCACAGTGCGGTCCAGGAGGTGGCGCTAACGCTCCGTTTGCGGGTTGTGCCACCTGCCGCGGAAGTTCCGGTCCAACAGGAAAACACGTGTGCCGCGGCTGTGAAGAGAACGAGCAGAAAACACCGACAATTTCCACTTATTCCTCCAGAAAACACCGACAATTTCCACTTATTCCTCCAGAAAACACCTCCACTCGCTCCGGTTTGAAGACAGGAGGTAAAAAGAGTGAAAACAGGACGTAAACCGACGCAGCAGCGACGCATTTACGTTTCCGAGAGGAATCTACTGTGAAAAACACCAGTTTAAGGTTTGTTTACCAATATTTCAGATTCGTTTTTAGGTTTTGTTCTAAGTTAACACGCGGGAAATTGTGCGAGGAGGTGATGTTTATTTCGGCTTAAGTAAACTGCTGTTTTTTGTTTTTGTTTTTGTTTTGTCTTGATGTGAATTTTTCCTGATCAAAACCCTTTCACTTTGCTCCATTTAAGCCTTGCAAAGACGGCTACGTGAGTACGACGGCGTATAAGGGCCACATGAAGAAAAAACAAATAATGCTACTACGAGATTAAAGTCGTAATATTACGAGATTAAAGTCGTAATATTACGAGAATAAAGTCGTAATATTACGAGAATAAAGTCGTAATATTACGAGAATAAAGTCGTAATATTACGAGATTAAAGTCGTAATATTACGAGATTAAAGTCGTAATATTACGAGAATAAAGTCGTAATATTTCGAGAATAAAGTCGTAATATTTCGAGATTAAAGTCATAAAATTTAGAGAATGTTTATGATCTTGAGCTGCGGTCTGCATTCATTATGGAGGATTTTGAGCATTTTGTGTGGTTAAACTTTAATTTAGGCCTCACACATGGTGAAATGCTCAGCCTTTTGGCCCATCATCACCGGATTATCATTAGTATAAGGACTTTAAAGCGACTTTGCAAACGTTTGCGTTAGGGATGCAAATTATCGGTTAATTCATTAACTGATAGTTAATTGACCTTATCGATCGATTAACGATTAACTGATAAGCAGTGTTTTTCACCTGAATTTTAGTGTTTCAATAGGGTCTTTAAGAATATAAGCTATAGTAACATAACACTGAGTCATAAATATATCATAGTATTATTATATTGTATATTCCTCAATTAATTATTCCTTAGTAAAAAGCAGACAAATGTATTGATGCTGAATAACAAAATACAGTAATCCCTCGCTCTATCCAATTTTTTTTTTATAGTGTAACATTTTTTTATAGTGTAACATTGTGTTCTGTCCTGATTGGCTAAGAGACTAGACCAGGACTGAACGTGGACTGGACCAGGTCTGAACCTGGACTGGACCGGGACTCGACCGGGTCTAGACCTGGACTAGTCCAGGATTAAACCACCACGTGCCGCTGCTGGTTTCGCCGCGCCCCGAGCCGCAGGCCAGCCGCGTGGGGCTCGGGGCGCGGGCTGCGGCGAAACCAGCAGCAGCGGCACGCATTCCGGGTTCGATCTCGCCTCGCGCGTACACCCGGGGCTGCTGAGCAGTGCCGTTGGCGCCTGCGGTCGGCTGTGAGTCGAGCTTGGCGGAGCGCGGTTGCCTTGTTTCATGACCACGCGGGTGCGTGTCCGCGGTTAGCGGTTAATTACAATTAATGCATTTTGATCGACCAACGTCTTAATCGACAATTAACCGTTAATCGATTAATTGTTGACATCCCTAGTTTGCGTTTATTCCGACGAAAGAATCAGACGAGTTTCAAAGTTCAAAGTTCAAAGTCAGCTTTATTGTCAATTCTGCCATATGTGTTCAACATACAGTGAATCGAAATTTCGTTTCTCTCTGGCCAGGTAGTGCAAAAAGACAGTGTACAAAATACAATATGAAGACAAAACACAACAAAAACTATCTAAGACAGAGATCTAAGTTAAAACTAAAGTCTACGGTCTAAAATCTTAAAACAGTGCAACATAATAAATAACAAATAACCTATACTATATACAGATTTCCAAAGTGTGCAGTGTGCATCAAAATGTGCAATGGAAGATACAGCAGTGAATTGGTCATGTGCAGTAGAATGTGCATTGGAGTTAAGATAAATAAAAATAAGTGTGCAACAGTAGTAATTCTAGTGCAACAGGAGTAAACAACAGTACTAAAAATTCCAGTAGTAAATGTGCAATAACAGTAGTAAACAACAGTGCAACGGGGGTAAAAATCAATAACAGGAGTAAACAACAGTACTAAAAATTCCAGTAGTAAATGTAAGTGTGCAGTAACAGTAGTAAACAACAGTGCAACAGGAGTAAAATCCAGTAGTAAATGTAAATGTGCAACAGTGCAACAGTCGTCCTTAGCAGCAGTTTTTTAAAGTGTCTAGAGTGATATGTCTTTTATGGAATACAGGTTATGCCAATATGGGGGGTGGGGGGTGGGAGATGGGTAAGGTGGGAGTTCGGGTGTGAGTTCAGCCTCCTGACAGCCTGGTGGATGAAGCTGTTTGAAAGCCTGGTGGAGTGGGCCCGGAGACTCCGGTACCTTCTCCCCGAGGGCAGGAGGCTGAACAGGCTATGTGCGGGGTGGCTCGGGTCACCCACAATGCTGGACGCTCTGCGGGTGAGCCGGGTGTTAAAAATGTCTAGGAGGGAGGGGAGAGAGACACCAGCGATCCTCCCAGCTGCATTCACTATGCGCTGCAGGGGTTTCGGCTGGTTAGCTCAACTGCCGGCTGGTTAGCTCAACTGGTAAGTCATGGACTTTCCCCCTGGGGGTTGTGGGTTCAAATCCCCCCCGGGCAATGAGCTAACCAGTGTGGGTCCTTGGGCAAGACCCTTCACGGTACTGCCCCCCGGGCGCCGAAAAAGATGGCTGCTCACTGCTCCTGAAAAGGATGGGTCAAATGCAGAAGTCAAATTTCTCCCGTGTGTCACTGTGTGTCATTGTGTGTGAGACCAATAAAGGCTTAAGCCTAAGATTAATCTTAATCTTCCTGTTCTGTTCAGTGCAGCTCCCGTACCACACAGTGATGCAGCTGGTCAGGACGCTCTCAATGGTGCCTCGGTAGAAGGTGGTCATAATGGGTGGAGTTTGGAGCAGATAGCCTCTTTTGTAGAGGAGGAACTTACTGGGAGTGGTCGACTACAAGGCTATCGGTCGTTGCACCTGAAAGCAATTCAGAGGGGATTTGTTGTTTCCCAAGAAACGGTGAGGATCATACTGAAAGTTTTGGATCCAGTTGGCGTTGAACTGCGAAGAAGACGTCGCCTTTGGCGTAGGGTGTACAGCGTCAGAGGGCCAAACGCACTGTGGCATTTGGATTCATATGATAAACTGAAGCCATACGGCATCTGTATAAATGGTTGTATTGACAGCTTTAGTCGTCATATTATGTAGATGGAGGCGTACGTCACCAACAGTAACCCAAAAGTAATTGCGGATTACTTTATTAACACAGTGAGTTGCATTGGAGGGTGTCCGCAGAGACTCCGGGCGGATCCAGGTACCGAAAACGCACATGTCCGTGACATGCAGCAGTTCCTGCGTAGAAATCATACAGACGTACATGCTGGAGAAAAAAGTTTCATTTATGGCTGCAGCACCGCTAATCAGCGAATTGAGTCATGGTGGGGTGTCTTGCGCAAACAATGCATTCAGTTTTGGATGGACATTTTCAAAACCCTAAGAGAAGATGGACACTATACTGGTGACTACTTGGACATAAACTTGATGGAATTCTGCTTCCTCAACATTATACAGGTAATAGTGTCATTGACATTTGGGTGACATATATGCAAATCTAGCCTAACAACATTACATTTTATAATCAGACCCAAAACACTACAGCCATAGTCACATCATTGAACATTTGGCTACTGTTGTTCAGGATGAAGTGGATGCTGTCGTCAGAACCTGGAATTCACATCGCATAAAGACCAGGCCTGGCTATGGGATGCTTGGAGGAAGAGCAGTTCTCATGTACACAGTGCCACAGCTGTATGGGGGAGAGGACAACTGCAGCCAGTGATACCAGAATAGACAGAAATATGCAAGATCAAACTGTCTTTGAACTTTGTACTCTCCTCATGGAAGAACATGGTTGGGATGCTCCAGTGGATGCGTCCACTGGAATAGAACTATATTTAGGTTTAAGAAATGAGATACTTGACAATATTTGAACAGAAAACCTTTTCTACTTCTAGATAGTAACTATATTTGTAATGTTAAATTATTGTACAAGATAGTTTAAAGTACATTCAAGTTAATTTATAAAGAGAGTGAGCAAAGATAATTCAACTATATCACTTTTATTGCCCAAAATGTGAACCGTGGCCACTGAAGTTCTAGTACAGTAATTTATATTCCTGAATAACACTGCATTGAAAATGTTTTAAATCTCTTTTGTAGAAAGTGAAGTTCAAAAGACAATGTAAAAACATTGGTATTACAATGTTCACTGTGTTAATAAAGTAATCCGCAATTACTTTTGGGTTACTGTTGGTGACGCCTCCATCTACATAATATGACGACTAAAGCCGTCAATACAACCATTTATACAGATGCCGTATGGCTTCAGTTTATCATATGAATCCAAATGCCACAGTGCGTTTGGCCCTCTGACGCTGTACACCCTACGCCGGAGGCGACGTCTTCTTCGCAGTTCAACGCCAACTGGATCCAAAACTTTCAGTATGATCCTCACCGTTTCTTGGGAAACAACAAATCCCCTCTGAATTGCTTTCAGGTGCAACGACCGATAGCCTTGTAGTCGACCACTCCCAGTAAGTTCCTCCTCTACAAAAGAGGCTATCTGCTCCAAACTCGTCTGATTCTTTCGTCGGAATAAACGCAAACGTTTGCAAAGTCGCTTTAAAGTCCTTATACTAATGATAATCCGGTGATGATGGGCCAAAAGGCTGAGCATTTCACCATGTGTGAAGCCTAAATGAAAGTATAACCACACAAAATGCTCAAAATCCTCCATAATGAATGCAGACCGCAGCTCAAGATCATAAATATTCTCTAAATTTTACGACTTTATTCTCGAAATATTACGACTTTAATCTCGTAGTAGCATTTTTTTTTTTTTCTTCATGTGGCCCTTATACGCCGTCGTACGGGAGCGCAGTTGTTCAGAATAAATGTAACTTAAATGTCATAGGGATTCAGCTCCGTGTTAGTGTACCCATTTGCAGTTTGCGATTGTTTTAAGTCAGTATTTGGTAATTTTGTTTGTGTTTGTGTGAATTAAACAAACTCCAGGTCTGTTTGTGATGAGGAAACCTGCAGCTTTACAACACAGAACACACTCCTTTTAATGTATTTGATTTAAAAATATAATGCACATATTATTATTTATTATTTGACTCCTCCAACCACATTAGTAACATCCATTAATTTATTGAATTCATTCTAATAGTGTGTTTTCATGTGACGTCATAATCCGGAAGTCAGCCATGTCGGAGATACTCGAAACAAAACAAACATTGCACTTCTGCCGCCAAGTTCAAAAAAGCAAAAATGGTCAAACTATTGTCGGGTCCTCGGCGTCACAATAGATCGGACAGAAAAACACCTGCAGTTCTATGGTTTACCTAAAGTAGTGACCAACCAGGACTAAACCAGGACTGAACCAGACCTAAATCAGGACTGAACCAGGACTAAACCAGACCTAAACCAGGTCTAAACCAGGCCTGAACCAGGTCTAAACCAGGCCTGAACCAGGTCTAAACCAGGCCTGAACCAGGCCTGAACCAGGCCTGAACCAGGCCTAAACCAGGCCTAAACCAGGCCTAAACCAGGCCTGAACCAGGCCTGAACCAGGACTGAACCAGGACTGAACCAGGACTGAACCAGGACTAAACCAGGTCTAAACCAGGACACTGAACCAGGCCTAAACCAGGACTAAACCAGGTCTAAACCAGGGTGAACAGACGGAGCGATTATCGAAGGAAAGGAGGCAACAGACAAGGCGACGGCAGCAGAAAGATGATGTTCATATTTTAATCTTTGAAAAATGTGAATAAAAATCAACATACTCGTACTTAAACATGTTACACATGAAATGTATGTATGCCGACCTTTGTCATCACAATATGTTTGTCTCCAATTTTCTACATTTTGCGCTCTCGTACCAGCCACAAACAAACTGGTTGTTCCTCCAGACCTTTAGAGCTCTGAAGGTCTTGTGCTGTATCAGGGCTTGGGGAGAAGACCAGGTCGTTGAAAATATCGGGATCTCTTACAGCAGCAGAATCGACAAATCGCCACTGTCACTGAACAAACTTGAATCCATCCCATACAGATCTTCTCGCCCAATTAATTTGAGTTTTTTCATATAACGCTCCTTTTCTTTGGCGTCCAACTTATCTCTGTACAACTGGTTGACTGGATCAGAAGTTTTGGATTCCAATGTGGAAGGTTTATCGCCAAATTTATATATTTTTTTTCTGCACGGTTGCTTTATAAGCGTATTTACTTTGAGTGAGCGATATCTCCAACATGGCCACATCCAGGTCATGGTCAGATATTTCGAGTCCGTGAAAACACACTATACTACAGGAGTTTGTAAAGTAGAACTGTCCATCCACTGTTAAAGTCCCCGTGATAAATACTAACCCTAAAACTGTCACTTTTACAGAAGAGTGGATAAACACAATTCTGCTACTACTCCGCTGAACGGAAACGCTACAGTGTGTTTTCACGGACTCGAAAAATCCCACCTTGTCCTGGATGTGCGGCCATGTTGGAGATATCGCTCACTCAAAGTAAATACGCTTATAAAGCAACCATGCAGAAAAAAATATATAAATTTGGCGATAAACCTTCCACAATGGAATCCAAAACTTCTGATACAGTTGACCAGTTGTACAGAGATAAGTTGGGCGCCAAGGAAAAGGAGCGTTATATGAACAAACTCAAATTAATTTGGGCGAGAAGATCTGTATGAGATGGATTCAAGTTTGTTCAGTGACGGTGGCGATTTGTCGATTCTGCTGCTGTAAGCGATCCCGATATTTTCAACGACCTGGTCTTCTCCCCAAGCCCTGATACAGCACAAGACCTTCAGAGCTCTAAAGGTCTGGAGGCAACAACCAGTTTGTTTGTGGCTGGGTCCTGTTGGGGGGTGTGCGCTCTATCGAAAGACGACCAAGATTCAAAACGTTCAAATAAACCAAAAGTTTATTCCCCTAAGAAAAAGTCTAATACAGAGCTCTGTACGTCTTTCCCTAGTAGCTTGTCTAATGTGAATAGGCAACTCATTCCTTCCTCTAAGCTCCTTCCTGGACTGAGGAACGAGAGCAGAGCCTGGTCAGAAGATCTGAGGGAGCTTAGAGGAGAGGATGGCATCAGCATCTGAAGGGCAGATAGGAGTGGGGACACGTGGTCGTATTTCTGTGAAACGCTTAAAGGTCCCATGACATGGTACTTCTTGATGCTTTTATATGGCTCCTTAATGGTTCCCTAATACTGTAAATGAATCCTTCTTCAAAATCAACATTCAGTGCATGAGAAAGACACATGTACAGAGTCAGAGTCACAAAATCTCTCTGAACGACTCATTCTGGGCCTTGTTGCTTGAATGCAAATGAGAAGGACAGAGATGGGGTTAGAGGAGCGGGTGGGCCCCCCCCCACCCGCTCCTCTGCGCCGCTGGGAGACGGCTCTCTGCACTGTATCCCCACTTCCGCGTTTTAAGCACGATGGGAGAAATGAGAGGCATTTCAATGAAAAAAACACATTTTCACAGAAAATAAAATTAAACCACTGCTGTTTCAGAGGTCCAGAGGGTCGGGTAAAGGACTTCCGAGCCTAGAAACACTCGCACGTGCCTCCAGGCAAATACCTGGACCTTCGCGGTCCAAACTCTCTGGGCGTGATTTCCAGAGACAGGGGGTGGACATCCAGACGGGGGTGGAACTGCATTTGCATTTCCTTTTTCGATCTGACGTCAATTAGGTGCCTTGTTCAGAATCACCCGTTTGAGCTGTGTTTTTTTCTAACGCAGAAAAGGACCGCAAATGCTCAGTTTAGACATTGCGCAACTTTTAGCCATGGGGGGGGGCCCTAAACAGGGTAGGGGAGCTCACAATAACGTTCAAAAACCTCAGAAAGTGAAAATTTCATGCCATGGGACCTTTTAATACCTGCATTTTGGACTTTTTAATTCCGAATTGTTAGTTCAGAATTAAAACATTCTACTTCGAGTTTATGGAAGTAATGATTCCGAATTTACATGGAAAACACCTTAAATCCCCTTTATTTAATTCCACTCAACGTCTGGAGGTCAGGAAGGGTTCTGATTGGGCAGGAACACAAAAGTATTTATGTCGACCGGAAGAAAACGCAAACTTCAGTTGCTACTGGCTGTTTGTCATGTCGGTTTGTCGTTAAGCCGCAGACACAAACTTGATCCAAACTTCGTTGTTCCAATGATAATTAAGCAGCAGCTGGAGAATTCTATCCTCACGCTTTACGCCTGTTGCCGAGGAGGAGAAGGAGACAAACTGAGTCAACGGCTGCTCGACTTCAGCCCACTCAGTTAGTGTTTTTGTTTTCTGCCAAAGAAATGTTTACATGATCGCGGATTAAATTAATTCGGCTGTAAAATCGGAATAAAGCACCCACTTACGTTGGAATTAAGCTTAATTCTGAATAACCATTTTCATCAGAAAGTGATTACATGGTCTTTTTAAAGCAGAAGTGATGGCTTTATCTATATAGAAATAATATCATTAAAAAGGAAATGTTTGAGCAAAATATTCATAACAAAATCCTGGAGCCAGTCTTGTGTCTTAAAACCAGATTTTTTGTTTGGATCCAGACAGACGAGGACAGGATGAAGAGGAAAATAAAACGTGCGGTGAAGCGTCCGCCGAGCAGCGACGAAGACTCTGACGTGGACCGAAACTTTGCTCTTTTCACGAATAGACGAGAGACGGAGACGGGCAACCGGCGAGAACGGACGACGGAAGAGTTTAACAAGGAGGGGGTGGAGTCAGAGGAGGAGGGGGAGGAGCCAGAGGGGCTGAAGGAGGAGGCAGGGGGGGAGGGGTCTAACGGAGTGGAGGCGGAGTCAGATGAGGAGGCGGAGTCAGGGGAGGAGGAGTCTAATGAGGATGAGGCAGGGTTAGAGGGGGAGGGCTCTAATGAGGAGGAGGGGTCTAATGAAGAGGAGGCGGAGTCAGACGAGGAGGCGGAGTCAGAGGAGGATGAAGGCGTTGAGGATGAAGGCGGCAAGAAGCTCCAAACCAGAGAAGACGTTCAGAAAGGTATGTGTCGAGTGTCTCACTCAGCTCCTAACCCAGATTTTTCGTTCAGTGAAAATGAGAACGGTGCTTTCTGAGAACAGTTTTTATAACGAACTCTTCAGATCGACCGTGGTGGGAATCACACTCAGGATTTACATGCAGGATTTACACTCGGGAATCACACTCAGGATTTACATGCAGGATTTACGCTTGGGAATCACACTCAGGATTTACATGCAGGATTTACACTCGGGAATCACACGCAGGATTTACACTCGGGAATCACACGCAGGATTTACACTCGGGAATCACACGCAGGATTTACATTCAGGATTTACACGCAAGATTTACACTCGGGAATCACACGCAGGATTTACACTCGGGAATCACACGCAGGATTTACACTCAGGATTTACACTCGGGAATCACACGCAGGCTTTACACTCAGGAATCACACGCAGGATTTACACGCAGGATTTACACTCGGGAATCACACGCAGGCTTTACACTCAGGAATCACACGCAGGATTTACACGCAGGATTTACACTCGGGAATCACACGCAGGATTTACACGCAGGATTTACACGCAGGATTTACACTCGGAAATCAGACGCAGGATTTACATGCAGGATTTACACTCGGGAATCACACTCAGGATTTACACGCAGGATTTACACTCGGGAATCACACGCAGGATTTACACGCAGGATTTACACTCGGGAATCACACGCAGGCTTTACACGCAGGATTTACACTCGGGAATCACACGCAGGCTTTACACTCAGGAATCACACGCAGGATTTACACGCAGGATTTACACTCGGGAATCACACGCAGGATTTACACGCAGGATTTACACTCGGAAATCAGACGCAGGATTTACATGCAGGATTTACACTCGGGAATCACACTCAGGATTTACACGCAGGATTTACACTCGGGAATCACACGCAGGATTTACACTTGGGAATCACACGCAGGATTTACACGCAGGATTTACACTCGGGAATCACACGCAGGCTTTACACTCAGGAATCACACGCAGGATTTACACGCAGGATTTACACTCGGGAATCACACGCAGGATTTACACTCAGGATTTACACGCAGGATTTACACTCGGAAATCACACGCAGGATTTACATGCAGGATTTACACTCGGGAATCACACTCAGGATTTACACGCAGGATTTACACTTGGGAATCACACGCAGGATTTACACGCAGGATTTACACTCAGGATTTACACTCGGGAATCACACTCAGGATTTACACGCAGGATTTACATGCAGGAATCGCACTCAGGCGTTTGATTTTCAATGATGATTTCACAATTTCTTTCGATTCTTTCCCTCCTGAGTGTGACTCTCCTCTCCACACCCATACGCAATCACACACGCACACTCTGGTCCTGGTCCAGGTCCCGGTCCCGGTCCTGGTCCTGGTCCTGGTCCTGGTTCTGGTCCTGGTGTTTTTGAGGAGGTAACAGGATCTTTTGTTGGTGCTTCTGCTCAGAGTTGTCCCACATGTCGTTTGAGGACGTCCTCAAACTGCAGAAGGAAGTCGGGACCAAAGTTTATAACAAAGTGAAACACGACAGCAGCTCCTCATCTGCCACCGCCACCGCACGGAAACGCCTCAACAAGAACAGGTACGCCAGATGCCCTCCCCTCTGTGTGTGTGTGTGTGTGTGTGTGTGTGTCAGATGCCCTCCCATCCTGTTGATGTGTTTCAGACCGATGGAGGTGTCGGCGAAGAGGCCCGTGCCATTCCTGCGTCAGGTGGTGTCTGTGAAGAAGTCGGTGCGTGTCGAACTTTCAGTAATTTTCTTATTTACCTAGGCGCCAGGAGACTCCTCGCCATATCCTATACACACATAATATATATCCTCCTGAGACCCGTTCATCTGTGTCCTTTATAGTGGACATTGAGTTAACCAGTCTGTCTGCGTGTGTTTTGAGATAGACTCTAGTTTGTGGCTGTACTATGATTTAAAAAATAATAATAATAAAAATAATACTAATAAATAAATATTTTTAAAAATTAATTGCATAAATACATAAATAAATAAATAAAAATAAATAAATTTAAAAATTAAAATAAATTAATGCATAAATAAAAATAAATAATAAAAAAATAAGATGCATAAATAAATACATAAATAAATAAGAAATTAAAAGGGAGTCTAAACTTTTTGAGGTGACTGTAGAAGCTTGTCAGAGAGATGTTGGTCTTAAAAAAAAAAAAAAAAAAAAAAAATTGCTCGGACCTTTGGACCTTTGTGCTCTGGTGCACAGTCATGGTGAAGAGGAAGGGAACATCCCCAAACTGTTCCACAAAGTTGGGAGTGTGGAACTGTTCAAAACCTCTTGGTCTGCTGAAGCATTCAGAGTTCCTTTTACTGGAACTAAGGAGCCAAGTCCAGCTCCTGAAGAACAACCCCACACCATAATCCCCCCTCCACCAAACTTGACACTTGGCACAAAGCCTCAGACAAGAACCGTTCTCCTGGCAACGCCAAACCCAGACTCGTCCATCAGACCCCTAGATGGAGAAGAGCGATTTGTCGCTCCAGAGAACGAGTCTCCACTGCTCCAGAGTCCAGTCCAGAGTACACTTTACACCAGTGTGTCCGATACTTTGCGCTTGTTGATGTTTGTCCTGGACGCAGCTGCTCGGCCGTAAAAACCCATTCCATGAAGCTCTACGCTCTGTTCTGGAGCTCATCTGAAGGACACATGAAGTTTGGACATCTGTAGAGATTGACTCTGCAGAAAGTTGGTGACCTCTGCGGACTATGACCCTCAGCCTCCGCTGACCCCTGCCCCGTCAGGTCACGTGGTCTTCCACTTCATGTCTAAGTTTCCGTCGTTCCCAGTCACTTCCACTTGGTTCTAATCCCACTGACCGTCGACTGTGGAATATTTCGGAGTGAGGAAACTTCAGGACTGTACTTGTTTCATAGGAGGCATCAGAGTTTAGACCTGAATCATGAGGAGAGAGCTGGTCGGCCCCTTTAGGGTTCCTGAAGGTGTGAAAATGACCTCTGGAGTAGCTTCTGACTGACCAATTTCTTCCATGGATGATGTTTTTGCTTTCTGTAGCAAAAATATCATGCAGGACAAGGCTCCATCTCATGCTGCAGGAACACCTCTGTATCATCGGCTGCTCTGGGCATAAAAGAGACTCTTAGTGTGGCCCCATCCTTCCCTGACCCCAACCCTCTAGAGAACCTCTGGAGCTCCTCAGCTGAAAGATCTCTGAGGGCAGGAGGCAGTTCACGTCCGAACAGCAGCTCTGGGAGGATATTCTGACATCCTGAATTCAAGCAGAAGCTCTCCACAAACTCACAAGTTCAGTGGATGCAGAACTGTGAAGCTCCTGTCGAATAAGGATCCTCTGTTCAGATGTTTGGACTAGGGATGCAAATTATCGATTAATTCATTAATTGATAGTTGATTGACCTTATCGATCGATTAACAATTAACTAATAAGCGTCGTTTTTCACCTGAATTTTAGTGTTTCAATAGGGTCTAAACCAGGTCTAAACCAGGTCTAAACGTGGACTAAACCAGGTCTAGACCAGAATTAAACCAGGATTAAACCACCACGTGCTGCTGCTGGTTTCGTGCAGCTGGTTTGTGGCTCGGGCTTAGACTACGCATTCCGGGCACTGCGGATCGATCTCGTGCTCAGCAGCCATGGTGTACGCGTGAGGCCCGTGCATACACCGCGCAGTGCCGTTGAGTGAGCGCGGTGCGCGGTTGCCTTGTTTCGTGACCGTGCGGGTGTCCGCAATTAGCAATTAATTACAATTAATGCATTTTGTTCGACAATTAATCGTAAGTCGATTAATTGTTGACATCCCTACTTTGGACTGAGATAGATTTTGATTTCAGTAATCTGCTAAAGCTTCTAACTGAAAAATAAACACATGAACATTTTCAGTTACAACAAGAACATGATCTGAAACTGTCATGCAGAATCATTTGGAACATTTGAAGTTTTTATTTTTGATAAAATACTGTTTTCATTGGAGGTTTGTTCAGGAACATTTGAAATGTTCTAAAGGTCGAGGACTTAAATTATGATGTCAGAAAAATACAATTTACGTAAGAATTTGGAACACAGTGTAGTAATTCTCATTTTATAAAACAAAACTCATGGCTTTATTGTATCACTGTGCCAGGTCCAAACCAGGTCTAAACCAGGTCTAAACCAGGTCTAAACCAGGTCTAAACCAGGTCTAAACCAGGTCTAAACCAGGTCCAAACCAGGTCCAAACCAGGTCCAAACCAGGTCCAAACCAGGTCCAAACCAGGTCCAAACCAGGTCCAAACCAGGTCCAAACCAGGTCCAAACCAGTTGTTCTAAAGGTCGAGGACTTAAATTATGACGAAAAATCAGTTATTTTAAAACTAATCTAACAGAAATATGAATAGGCTCTGGAACTTGTGATGCCCTCAGACGCTGGACTGGCCACGGAGAACGTGTCGGATGTCGCTCACAAGGTCCAGCGCTCCGGGTGGTAGAGTGTTTGCTCAGACTAGGGATTAATTCATTAATTGATAGTTGATTGACCTTATCGATCGATTAACGATTATCTGATAAGCGGCGTTTTTCACCTGAATTTGAGTCTTTCAATAGGGTCTTTAAGAATATAAGCTATAGTAACATAACACTGAGTCAAAAATATATCATAGTATTATTATATTGTATATTCCTCAATTAATTATTCCTTAGTAAAAAGCAGACGAATGTATTGATGCTGAATAACAAAATACAGTAATCCCTCGCTCTATCGCGGTTCGCAGATTTTTTTTTTTTTTAAATAGTGTAACATTTTTTTATAGTCTAACATTGTGTTCTGTCCTGATTGGCTAAGAGACTAGACCAGGACTAAACGTGGACTGGACCAGGTCTGGACCTGGACTGGACCTGGACCGGGCCGCGGGACCAGCAGCGGCACGTTGCGGCACATTCCTGGGCGCCGCGGTACGATCTCGGCTCGCGCGTACACCCGGGGCTGCTGAGCAGTGCCGTTGGTGCATGCGGCCGGCTGTGAGTCGAGCGCAACGCGGTGCACGGTTGCCTTGTTTCGTGACCACGCGGTTAATTACAATTAATGCATTTTGTTCGACTAACGTCTTAATCGACAATTAATCGTTAATCGATTAATTGTTGACATCCCTAGCTCAGACACAAAAAAAATTAGGGGGACAATGGCTTCAGTTTGGCCCCTATAACCGCTAGCCTCGCTGAGCTTCACTTGGAGCTGCGGGTGACGTGGCGCTCCCTCAGTCCCTCGGACCGCCGTTTGTTTACGTGGCGCGCCCCTAGTCCCTCGGACCGCCGTTTGTTTACGTGGCGCGCCCTCAGTCCCTCGGACCGCCGTTTGTTTACGTGGCGCGCCCTCAGTCCCTCGGACCGCCGTTTGTTTACGTGGCGCGCCCTCAGTCCCTCGGACCGCCGTTTGTTTACGTGGCGCTCCCTCAGTCCCTCTGACCACTGTTTGTTTACGTGGCGCTCCCTCAGCCCCTCTGACCACTGTTTGTTTACTTGGCGCTCCCTCAGCCCCTCTGACCGCTGTTTGTTTACGTGGCGCTCCCTCAGTCCCTCTGACCACTGTTTGTTTACGTGGTGCTCCCTCAGCCCCTCTGACCACTGTTTGTTTACGTGGCGCTCCCTCAGCCCCTCTGACCACTGTTTGTTTACGTGGCGCTCCCTCAGCCCCTCTGACCGCTGTTTGTTTCAGATGCTCAGACGTGGCGCTCCCTCAGTCCCTCTGACCACCGTTTGTTTACGTGGCACTCCCTCAGTCCCTCTGACCACCGTTTGTTTACGTGGCGCTCCCTCAGTCCCTCTGACCGCTGTTTACGTGGCGCTCCCTCAGCCCCTCTGACCGCTGTTTGTTTCAGATGCTCAGACGTGGCGCTCCCTCAGTCCCTCGGACTGCCGTTTGTTTACGTGGCGCTCCCTCAGTCCCTCTGACCACCGTTTGTTTACGTGGTGCTCCCCCAGTCCTTCTGACCGCTGTTTACGTGGCGCTCCCTCAGCCCCTCTGACCGCTGTTTATTTCAGATGCTCAGACGTGGCGCTCCCTCAGTCCCTTGGACCGCCGTTTGTTTACGTGGCGCTCCCTCAGTCCTTCTGACCACCGTTTGTTTACGTGGCGCTCCCTCAGTCCCTCTGACCACCGTTTGTTTACGTGGCACTCCCTCAGTCCCTCTGACCACCGTTTGTTTACGTGGCGCTCCCTCAGTCCCTCTGACCGCTGTTTACGTGGCGCTCCCTCAGTCCCTCTGACCGCCGTTTGTTTCAGACGCTGAGACGTGGCGCTCCCTCTGACCGCCGTTTGTTTCAGATGTTCAGACGTTGCGCTCCCTCAGCCCCTCTGACCGCCGTTTGTTTCAGACGCTCAGACGTGGCGCTCCCTCAGCCCCTCTGACCGCCGTTTGTATCAGACGCGGCGCTCCCTCAGCCCCTCTGATCGCCGTTTGTTTCAGACGCGGCTCTCCCTCAGTCCCTCTGACCGCCGTTTGTTTCAGACGCTCAGACGTGGCGCTCCCTCAGCCCCTCTGGCCGGCCTTTTTTTCAGACGCTCAGACGTGGCGCTCCCTCAGCCCCTCTGACCGCCTTTTGTATCAGACGCGGCGCTCCCTCAGCTCCTCTGATCGCCATTTGTTTCAGACGCTCAGAAGTGGCTCTCCCTCAGCCCCTCTGACCGCCGTTTGTTTCAGAAGCTCAGACGTGGCGCTCCCTCAGTCCCTCTGACCGCCGTTTGTTTCAGACGTAGCTCTCCCTCAGCCCCTCTGACCGCCGTTTGTTTCAGACGCTCAGACGTGGCTCTCCCTCAGCCCCTCTGACCGCTGTTTGTTTCAGACGCTCAGAGACCCGCGCTTCGATGACCTCTCCGGAGAATACAAGGCGGCCATCTTTGAGAAGACCTACGGCTTCATCAACGACATCAAGCTTCGAGAGAAAGAGGTGAGCTAGACTGGAGATTTAGGATTACCAACTTTGGGACTCATTAGGGATGCACCAATGTGAAAATTTTAGCCGATACCAATATTTATTTATTTTTAATTCTGAGATAACATTTTATACAGACTGAAAATCATGCAAAATTGATTTTTGAATGTCTTCTTTTATTTTCAAAACCAGGTCTAAACCAGGACTAAACCAGGTCTAAACCAGGACTAAACCAGGACTAAACCAGGTCTAAACCCGGTCTAAACCCGGTCTAAACCAGGTCTAAACCAGGTCTAAACCAGGTCTAAACCAGGTCTAAACCAGGACTAAACCAGGTCTAAACCAGGACTAAACCAGGTCTAAACCTGGACTAAACCAGGTCTAAACCAAGTCTAAACCAAGTCTTAACCAGGTCTAAACCAAGTCTAAACTAAGACTAAACCAGGACTAAACCAGGACTAAACCAGGACTAAACCAGGTCTAAACCAGGACTAAACCAGGACTAAACCAGGTCTAACCAAGGACTAAACCAGGACTAAACTAAGATTAAATCAGGTCTAAACCAAGTCTAAACCAGGACTAAACCAGGTCTAAACCAGGTCTAAACCAGGTCTAAACCAGGTCTAAACCAGGTCTAAACCAGGTCTAAACCACGTCTAAACCAGGACTAAACCACGTCTAAACTAGGACTAAACCAGGTGTAAACCAGGACTAAACCAGGTGTAAACCAGGACTAAACCAGGTCTAGACCAGGTCTAAACCTGGACTAGACCAGGTCTAAACCTGGACTAGACCAGGTCTAAACCTGGACTAGACCAGGTCTAAACCTGGACTAAACCACGATTAAACCAGGACTAAACCAGGTCTAAACCAAGTCTTAACCAGGTCTTAACCAAGTCTTAACCAGATCTAAACCAGGTCTAAACAAAGTCTAAACCAGGATTAAACCAGGTCTAAACTAGGACTAAACCGGGTCTAAACCAGGTCTAAACCAGGTCTAAACTAGGACTAAACCAGGTGTAAACGCGGACTAAACCTGGACTAAACCAGGTCTAAAACCAGGTCTAAACCTGGACTAAACCAAGTCTAAACCAGGTCTAAACTAGGACTAAACCAGGTGTAAACGCGGACTAAACCAGGTCTAGACCAGAACTAAACCAGGTCTAGACCAGAACTAAACCAAGTCTAGACCAGAACTAAACCAAGTCTAAACCTGGACCAAACCACGATTAAACCAAGTCTAAACCAAGTCTAAACCAAGTCTAAACCAAGTCTAAACCAAGTCTAAACCAAGTCTAAACCAGGACTAAACCAGGACTAAACCAGGACTAAACCAGGACTAAACCAGGACTAAACCAGGACTAAATCAGGTCTAAACCAGGTCTAAACCAGGTCTAAACCAAGTCTAAACCAAGTCTAAACCAGGATTAAATCAGGTCTAAACCAGGACTAAACCAGGACTAAACCAGGTGTAAACCAGGACTAAACGCGGACTAAACGCGGACTAAACGCGGACTAAACGCGGACTAAACGCGGACTAAACGCGGACTAAACGCGGACTAAACCAGGTCTAAACCAGGTCTAAACCTGGACTAAACCAGGTCTAAACCAGGACTAAACTAGGACTAAACTAGGACTAAACTAGGTGTAAACCAGGACTAAACGTGGACTAAACCAGGATTAAACCTACTGACAAATATTGGTTGTTAATATCGGCCCACTTTTACACATCAGCCCGATACGATATGTTAAATTTTTTCATTTTTTTGCAACATCGGCCGATACCGATGTTAATGCCGATATATCGTGCATCTCTAGGCCTCATTCATGAATCGTTTCTTTAAAAAAATGTTTGTAACTTTCACGTTAAGATGCTGAGCGACTTCTGCCCCAGATTCACAAAGAGTTCATGTCCACATACGGCATTACCAGCTCGTCTACAGGGACGGCCATTTCAAATGTCCAACTCGCACGAGCAATTTAAACCATAAACCTACTGAAATAAGCAGCGTATATTATCGTATTTATGGTGTTTTCCGCGAGGAGGGGGACCGGGGTGGGGTGCATAAGAGTGCGCTCTGGTCATAGGGGGTCAGGGGTCCGGCGGGGGGACCAGGCTCAGGCGCTCTGGTCATAGGGGGTCAGGGGTCCGGCGGGGGGACCAGGCTCAGGCGCTCTGGTCATAGGGGGTCAGGGGTCCGGCGGGGGGACCAGGCTCAGGCGCTCTGGTCATAGGGGGTCAGGGGTCCGGCGGGGGGACCAGGCTCAGGCGCTTTGGTCATAGGGGGTCAGGGGTCCGGCGGGGAGACCAGGCTCAGGCGCTCTGGTCATAGGGGGTCAGGGGTCCGGCGTGGGGACCAGGCTCAAGGCTGTGACTGAGGCCCATGTGGAGACACCGGGGCTGGGGCAGACGGAGGTCACTGGAGCCTGAAGTCCCAGACCTGGTTTAGACCAGGATTAGTCCTGATTTAGTCCTGTTTTAGTCCTGTTTTAGTCCTGTTTTAGTCCTGGTTTAGACCTGGTTTAGACCTGGTTTAGACCTGGTTTAGACATGGTTTAATCCTGGTTTAGTCCTGGTTTAGACCTAGTTTAGACCTGGTTTAATCCTGGTTTAGACCTGGTTTAGACCTGGTTTAGTCCTGGTTTAGACCTGGTTTAGTCCTGGTTTAGACCTGGTTTAGTCCTGGTTTAGACCTGGTTTAGTCCTGGTTTAAACCTGGTTTATACCTGGTTTAATGCTGGCTTAGTCCTGGTTTAGTCCTGGCTTAGTCCTGGTTTAGTCCTGGCTTAGTCCTGGTTTAATCCTGGTTTAGACCTGGTTTAATGCTGGTTTAATGCTGGTTTAGTCCTGGTTTAGTCCTGGCTTAGTCCTGGTTTAATCCTGGTTTAGACCTGGTTTAATGCTGGTTTAGTCCTGGTTTAATCCTGGTTTAGACTTGGTTTAATCCTGATTTACACCTGGTTTAGTCCTGGTTTAGCCAAAACGCCTCAGAAATGATGTTGGATCACAGGGTCAGAAGTTTAGAGGAACGTACAGTCATGGAGGAATTCAGATTTTTTTGTTGCATTATCAGATAAATAATATTCTAAAACAGTAGAATTCTTGTTCTTGGAGCTCCTGACTGTTCGTAGGATTTGTTCTTCCAGAAGAACATTTTCAATTAAAGTTTTGTGAATGTCAGAAATGTTCGTAAGAAGGACTTGAGTATAAATGTGTTCAGAAGAACGTTTCCTGAATATATGTGTATGTCGTGTGTGTTTGCAGATCCTCAAGAAGAAGCTGAAGAAAACCAAAAGTGGGAGAAAAAAGGAGGAGCTGCAGTTCCTGGTGAAGAGAATGGTGCGTATGAGTTGGGACCTTTGGGACTTTACAGATGGTGGACCTTCTCTGGAGACGTACAGCTGGTGGACCTTCTCTGGAGGTGTGGAGGGAACTCAAAGCACTGCAGCACTCATGTCCTCGTGAGACACTGTCCAGGCCAAACTGCCCCAATTTTCATGAGCACGTGTAGCTCTCTGTAGAGGACGTTCTGTCTTCTAAAGAACTGAAGAACTCAGGGGAACGTTTCAAAGAGTGATTGTGCCGTGCTCCAGGACGTGTTGGCTCGTGTTTAACACTTTTAAACCACGTGGTGTCTTTGGCAGGAGAACCAGGAGAGGGCCACACTCAGCCGTGAGCAGCAGAGGAACATGGAGCTGGAGATGAAGAGAAAGCAGCGAGAACGAGCCAGTCAGGGTCAAGCACCGGTCTTCCTCAACAACTGTGAGTCTCACACCAGGCCCGGTTTAGACCCGGTTTAGACCTGGTTTAGACCTGGTTTAGTCCTGGTTTAGTCCTGGTTTAGTCCTGGTTTAGACCTGGTTTAGTCCTGGTTTAGTCCTGGTTTAGTCCTGGTTTAGTCCTGGTTTATACCTGGTTTAGTCCTGGTTTATACCTGGTTTATACCTGGTTTAGACCTGGTTTAGACCCGGTTTAGTCCCGGTCTAGTCCCGGTCTAGTCCCGGTCTAGTCCCGGTTTAGACCCGGTCTAGTCCCGGTTTAGACCCGGTTTAGTCCCGGTTTAGACCCGGTTTAGTCCCGGTTTAGTCCTGGTTTAGACCTGGTCTAGTCCTGGTCTAGACCTGGTTTAGTCCTGGTTTAGTCCTGGTTCAGTCCTGGTTTAGACCTGGTTTAGTCCTGGTCTAGACCTGGTCTAGACCTGGTCTAGACCTGGTTTAGACCTGGTTTAAACCTGGTTTAGACCTGGTTTAGTCCTGGTTTAGACCTGGTTTAGTCCTGGTTTAGACCTGGTTTAGTCCTGGTTTAGTCCTGGTTTAGTCCTGGTTTAGACCTCGTTTAGACCTCGTTTAGTCCTGGTTTAGACCGTTTAGTTTAGTCCAGTCTAAATATAAGTGTGTTTTGCAGCTGAGAGGAAGAAGCTGCAGTTGTTGGAGAAATACCAGGATCTGAAGAGGAGCGGGAAACTGGAGAACTTCCTGAGCAAAAAGAGGAAGAGGAACGCAGTGAAAGACCGGAAGAAACTGCCCCCAAAGCCGCACACGAACGCACCGCGAGGCTTTCACTGACCCCACTGAGAAAACGCCACGTCTGCTCCTAAAGGAACCTCTCCTGAGCAGAACCAGAGGAGCAGAACCAGAGGAGCAGAACCAGAGGAGCAGAACCAGAGGAGCAGAACCAGAGGAGCAGAACCAGAGGAGCAGAACCAGAGGAGCAGAACCAGAGGAGCAGAACCAGAGGAGGAGAACCAGAGGAGGAGAACCAGAGGAGGAGAACCAGAGGAGCAGATCCAGAGGAGGAGAACCAGACACTGGTTGCTGGTGCACATAATATATCTCACCTCTCACAAACCCACAAGGGCAGACGTTCTGACTTCTCCTTTAAACCTTTTGGGAGTGGGTGGAGACAGCTCGTGCTGCTCTGTGGTTCGTTGAAAACCCTGTCAATCAAACCCATGTTGGAGCCGAAGGGCCCCTAGTGAAACACTCGCAAAACTACTGCAGCTCATGAACCGTCTGAGTCACGTGACAAGCACTTTGACTCGCGTTTAAACTGTGCCGAAACGCCCGTTTCATTTCGCCCATCACTACAGTTTGGATTACATGAAGAACCTCCATGTAAAAACCAAGATGTCAGAATCAGGAGGTTTTGGTGACGTCGCTGAACAGGAGACATCAGATGTTCCTTTTCTGAAGAGCCTAGACCAGGGGTGGGCAAACTTTGACTCGTGGGCCACAAAGGGTTCTAGAATTTGACAGAAGGGCCGGACCAGGAGCAGGTGGATTTAGTGTTTTGGTAATCCACCTCATAAGAGCAAAAAATAACATGGGATATGTAGAAAACGTGCTTTATTTCAATTAAAAATGAACAAAAGCATTACAACAAAATGTCCATCTTTCAAGTTCCACGGTATTTAGCTGTTTATTGAAATGACTCTTAAAACACAGAAAATTTTATTAATAAAATACGGCTTTTTTTAATCACCAACAGTGACTATTTTAAAGCACTGAAAGTTCTGTTCTCCTTCAGGTTCTTTCGTTCTTTCATTGACTGCTTGCTAGCATAGTTAGCATGTTTTGTGGCAAAGTGACGGCTGATATTATATTCTTTAAAAACCGCTACAGTCTCTTGGCATATCAAGCATACAGCAGGTGATAAGTATTCGGTGAAAAAATATTTAGTTGTCCACTCCTTATTAAACACTCGACATTTTTTTCTTTTCTTAGCTCCGCTCAGCTTTACAGGAGGGCTGAAGGGTTAAAGAGTAAATCACAAATGTGAAGCAAAGCGCCTCACCTCAACAAAGATCAATGTATCTAGTGCATCAGCTATTGGAAAACGCCAGAATTGCAGGGAAATTAAAACATTAAAAAGGTTTATTAATATAATTTCTTCAAGTTCAGCGGGCCGGATTAAAAAGCTTAATGGGCCGCATATGGCCCCCGGGCCGTAGTTTGCCCATGCCTGGCCTAGAGCCTGGAAAAGATCACTGATGGAAAGATTTCCAGAACAGTCCCCACAGCGACTCTTTAAAGGCAAAGTAACGTTATTTTACAATCTGAGCCTTCTTTCGGTAATAAAACAAGTCGTTTGACTCACCCATATCACGTTCGTGTCATTTGGAGCTGTTTGAAGAAAGTTATGTTGTAGCGTATCCGTTAGCATGAGTATTCGGGGCATTACTTTGCGGTGTCCAAATAACACAAACTTTAGCACTTTTCAAATCATAGAAGCCCGATGTCTTAATGTAAGATTTAGTTTGAAGCAAAAGTGGCCTGTAATCCGAGATTTATCCATAGTTTTCAGCTTTGCGTTTCATGTTTGGGTCCCGGGAGCAGTCTGCGCATGTGCACTGGCGTCCTCATCTACTCGAAACTATGGCTAAATCTCGGATTACAGGCCACTTTTGCTTCAAACGAAATCTTACATTAAGACATCGGGCTTCTATGATTTGAAAAGTGCTAAAGTTTGTGTTATTTGGACACCGCAAAGTAATGCCCCGAGCAAATGATACAGCCCCATGTTAATGGATACGGGATCATTAGTAGAACAGAACGGCTCAACATAAGTTCTGCGATACTGCTCCAATTGACAGAAAAATGCTATGGGTGAGTAAAACTACTTGTTTTATTGCCGAAAGAAGGCTCAGATTGTAAAAAAACGTTAATTTGCCTTTAAGTTCCTCTGACTTGAGTAGTACTTTTCCCAAATACTTATGATCTTTTCTTGGACCTCTACTTTGTACTTGTACTTGAGTAATATTATTTTGAAGTAACGTGACGAGTACAGTTTTTGGCTCCTCCAACACCTCTGACTGCAAACCCGTGTTTTTCAGAGTATTTCTGAGCAGGAAAACTAAGTACGGCATCACAGTTACACATCTCCATGGAAACAAGCAGGGGGACTCTACCAGGCCAGGTTACAGGTCAGATCTGTGGAGAGGCGACCCCGCTCACAGTCACACAGCAGGAAAAACAGCAGGAAAAAAAGAAAAATTGACTGAAGGAGAGAAGAGAGAGGAATCAGTTTTGTGTTTTTTCTTGAGTTTTCAGACTATTTCAACACTTTTTTGTCAGTGTTTGCTAACGTGTGTCACCATCTAACCATGCAGCTAAAACTTTGGTCCAGTGACACAAGTGAATTTTCTTTTGCTCTTAATAAACCGCACAAAAGAATTGTGTTTTTTCATCTGATTTTGAGCTGAAGTGATTTAGTCCCTGAATCGAGGACACATGAGCTTCAGATGAGACGGAGACAGAAGGGTTTTCTCAAATATTTGATGACACTTTATAAAGTTCTGGTCCCTTACACATATAACACCCACACATGTCTCTCACACTAGACCAGGGGTCGGCAACCTGCGGCTCCGGAGCCGCATGTGGCTCCGGAGCCGCATGTGGCTCTTTGATCCCTCTGATGCGGCTCAGTACGGTGGTCCCTCGTTTATCGCGGTGGTTGCGTTCTAAAAATAACAAATTCGACACTTTTCTCAGACTGCCATTCACATTTTCTCACATTTCTCTCTTGTTTAAACACTCAAACTTTCGTAGATTTTCAACAAAAAAGCACAGTATTATAGAATGAAACCAAAGATCCAAACCTGTTTTCAGGCCCTAAACATATCGTGTGTATTTCACAGTTCCTCTGACTGAGCCTCTTTCCATTTCATAGTCTTCGGAACAACATGGGGGTCAGAAACAAAAATCTCAACAACTGTGGGGACTCTGGGACGACCACGCGCGCGGTCAAGAGTTGAACCCATTTGCTGGTATCGTCTCTGTAAGGCTGAAATTGTTGCTCTGGTACACCCAAACCTTCGCCCAACAACACTAACCCGTTCCCC
Organism: Paratrypauchen microcephalus; assembly: GCA_036785185.1. NCBI lineage: Eukaryota > Metazoa > Chordata > Actinopteri > Gobiiformes > Gobiidae > Paratrypauchen > Paratrypauchen microcephalus. Next base: position 2,413,573 of record JAVJIX010000092.1, read on the forward strand.
AACCTGCAGCATGCCAGTTGCACGTTCGTGCTCAACTTGAGTCTCAGCATGGCTTTACACTCTGAAAATCTAAACTTTTACCATTTTTATCTGATGTCTGGAGTCGGGACAGCACAACGCAATGGCGAATAACCACGTGGTGCCAACATTAGAGCGTGCACGTACACTTAATGCACAGCTGATTTCACTGAGCTTGAGTGAACATGACACTTGTATTGATCGCCGAAGAGACAAATGACGTGTTAATGTCCATGCAAAAATTTGAGAAAATATTTGCATCATTCAGAAAAATATGAACATATTAGAAGTGTATAGTTTCTTTTGTCACGAGTATAGATGAGAAGTTCCAAAAGAAATCCTCACAAAATTCCGTCTAAATGCAGGGACATTTACATGTAATTAAAGGTCCCATGACATGGTACTTCTTGATGCTTTTATATGGCTCCTTAAAGGGATATGCCACCCCCAGGTCAAATTTGGGCATCTCCCCACAGTCCAGAGACTAAAATAAGTGGTGGAAAGCGTTTTCCTGCTCACCCAGCCATTGTCCGAGTCTGTCGCCACTGACCGCCGCGGTATCTGCAGCTCCTCCGCCTTAGACTGGAGTCTAACGTCGCCAGAGAAAGATTTCGGCCAAAAGGAATTAATTTGCTCGATGCGTTTCCCAATTACTTTCTGTGTAGTGCGCATTCATATCGAGTGCAAATAAATGTGCAAATCAACACGGAGAGCTTGACTTGGTCATTTTGGGTGGGAACTATTTTCCAGTGCGGAAGAATACAGTCGTATCACGCACCACGTTGTGCAACAGGGGAACTCCCTTCCCGGTGCATAACTGGGATTCCCCTGGCAGCGTGCTGCGTGATACGGCTTTATTCTTCCGCACTGGAAAATAGTTCCCACCTAAAATGACCAAGGCAAGCTCTCCGTGTTGATTTGCACATTTATTTGCACTCGATATGAATGCGCACTACACAGAAAGTAATTGGGAAACGCATCGAGCAAATTAATTCCTTTTGGCCGAAATCTTTCTCTGGCGACGTTAGACTCCAGTCTAAGGCGGAGGAGCTGAAGATACCGCGGCGGTCAGTGGCGACAGACTCGGACAATGGCTGGGTGAGCAGGAAAACGCTTTCCACCACTTATTTTAGTCTCTGGACTGTGGGGAGATGCCCAAATTTGACCTGGGGGTGGCATATCCCTTTAATGGTTCCCTAATACTGTAAATGAATCCTTCTTCAAAATCAACACTCAGTGCATGAGATATGACTCTGACAGTCTTCATGAGGCTAGATATGTGTCTAAAATGCTTTATTGTGGGTGTTGCTGCTTAAGTGCAAATGAGAAGGACAGAGAGATTGGCTAAGGAGCGGGGGGCGGGTCGGCTCGGCTCCGCTCTGTCTGCTCTTCCGTGAGAGACAGATGAGAGACTTTGCAATGAAAAAAAAGCATATTTACACAGAAAATAAAATTAAACCACTGGTATTTCAGAGGTCCAGAGGGTCGGGTAAGGGACTTGCGAGTCTAGAAACACTCGGACGTGCCTCCAGGCAAATAAAAAAACGCATTTCGCATTGCGTAGCGCATTCACAGTCCAAACTCTATGGGCGGGATATACAGGGACGCTGAGCGGAGACAGAGGGAGGGGCTGGAGCTGCATTTGCCGATCTGACGTCAATAAGGTGCCTTGTCCGAACTCGCCCGTTTCAACACTGGTTTTGTGTAACGCAGAAAAGGATCGCAAATGCTCAGTTTAGACATTTCACAACTTTTAACCATGGGGGGGGGGATAAACAGGGTAGGGGAGCTCACATTAACGTTCAAAAACCTCAGAAAGTGAAAATTTCATGCCATGGGACCTTTAACATTTCTGACCAAGTAACTATTCAGATGAGTTTGGACCAAATATAACTGATCCACATACAGTGCCGTGAAAAAGTATTTGCCCCCTTCCTGATTTCTGTGTTTTTTGCATATTTATCACTCAAAACATTGTCAGATCATCAAACCAATTTTAATATCACACAGAAACAACCCAAGGAAAGACAAAATTCAGTTTTTGAATGATGATTCCATTTATTAGTGCACAAAAAAAATCTAAACCTATCTGGCCCTATGTGAAAAAGTAATTGCCCCCTTAATCTAATAGCCAGTTGAGCCTCCTTTGACAGCAATAACTGTAACCAAACGTTTGCGATAATTGGTGATGAGTCTTTCACACCGCTGGGGAGGGATTTTGGCCCACTCTTCTATGCAGAATTGTTTCAATTCTGCCATATTGGAGGGTTTTCTTGTATGAACTGCCCGTTTAAGGTCACACCACAGCATCTCAATCGGATTTAAATCCGGACTTTGACTTGGCCACTCCAAAACCTTAATTTTGTTTTCTTTGAGCCATTCAGAGGTGGACTTGCTGGTGTGTTTTGGATCATTGTCCTGTTGCATGATCCAAGAGCGCTTGAGTTTGAGGGCACGAACTGATGGCCGGACATTCTCCTTCAGGATCTTCTGGTAAACAGCAGAATTCATTTTTCCGTCAATCACAGCAAGTTGTCCTGGTCCTGAGGCAGCAAAGCAGGCCCAGACCATCACACTGCCACCACCATGCTTTACTGTGGGCACCATGTTCTTTTTATCAAATGCTGTGCCATTTTTACGCCAGATGAAACGGGCTGCAGACCTTCCAAAAAGTTCAATTTTAGACTCATCGGTCCACAAAATGTTTCTCCAAAAGTCTTGAGGGTCATCAAGGTGCTTTTTGGCAAAGGTGAGACGAGCCTTTGTGTTCTTTTGTGAAAGCAGTGGTTTTCTCCTGGGAACTCTTCCATGGATGCCATTTTTGGCCAGTGTTTTTCTAATGGTGGAGTCATGAACACTGACCTTAACTGAGGCCAACGAGGCCTGTAGTTCTTTCGATGTGCGTCTAGGTTCTTTTGTGACTTCCTGAATGAGCCGTCGTCGCACTCTTGGAGTAATCTTAGTTGGTCGACCACTCCTGGGAAGGGTTGCAACTGTTCCCAGTTTCCTCCATTTTTGAATAATGGCTCTGACAGTGGTTCGCTGGAGCCCCAGAGCTTTGGGAATGGCTTTGTAACCTTTTCCTGAATTATAGACTTCTATCACTTTTTTTCTCATTTGTTCTTGAATTTCTTTGGATCGTGGCATGATGTGTTTGTTCTTGAGATGTTGTAGCCAACTTCACTTTGTTTGACAGGAACTATTTAAGTGATTTCTTGATTCAACACAGGTGGTGACAATCAGGTGTGGGTGTGGCATGTAGAACTGAACTAAGTTTTCTCAAAACTGTGGTTAGTCACAGTTAGTTTGTGATTTAACAAGGGGGGGCAATTACTTTTTCACATAGGGCCAGATAGGTTTAGATTTTTTTTGTGCACTAATAAATGGAATCATCATTCAAAAACTGAATTTTGTCTTTCCTTGGGTTGTTTCTGTGTGATATTAAAATTGGTTTGATGATCTGACAATGTTTTGAGTGATAAATATGCAAAAAACACAGAAATCAGGAAGGGGGCAAATACTTTTTCACGGCACTGTATGACTTATGTCTATGTTTGTCCCATCTGCTGCTCATGTCCAGCCAGGAAGTCAAATTAGAGACTCAAAATTGTCAAAATACTGATGTTAGCTGTATTTCAGTGTTTCAGAGTGGTCTAACCTGTCATGTGAACTTAAAGTGACAAGAGTTTTTTCTTGACCAAATATTTACGTAAAAAACAGACCCTCCAGGAATTCGCGATGTTGCGATTTGCAACTTCCACGCAACTTCAGCCAATCCCCGTGAATTCAGGGCGGCGTTGCAATTTTGACCAATCACCGCAAATTTTCCGCAATTTTTACTAATTTTGACCAATCATCAGCGACGTATTGAACGCCGACCAACTTCCTTCTGTGTAGGAGACATAACTGAGATGAGGTGCACTGTGTGTGTGTGTGCGTGTGTGCGTGTGTGCGTGTGTGCGTGTGTGCGTGCGTGCGTGCGTGCGCGGCAGAGGCGGTGGGTCACGTGAGTGTGGGTGTGTGCACGTACGGAAGTGTGTGCGTGTAAAAGCGTGCGCTCACCTGTCACACAGAGGAGAGAGTCAGGGTTGGGGTGTAGTCGTATTTTTTTGTCCGCAAACCATTCATTCATCTTTCACGTTAATCTGTTCATCCTGCTGCGCTGTCATAGCTGTGTGCGCTCTTTTTGTAATAAATGCACAAAACACATATCTGGATCTCAGCGTATCTGTCACCACAGCCTCCTCTTTGCGCGTCACAAATCTGCGAGCCATAGGACCCAACCTCATATTCTCGGCGGCTAAAAGGTTTGAGTTTGGAAGCCGCCACATTCTGCTTTACTTCCGTGTGACAAAACGAAACTGCGGCCGTGTCCCAGTTCCCAGAGCGCACAGCTCGGAGCGCGGCCCGAAGGGGGCTCAGACTGCAGTCAAGGTAGGGTGACCATTCGTCCGGACAGTCCGGTTTTAGAGCCGTCTGTCACGTGTCCTCCTTTTTTACATTTTGTCCTCCTTTCGGACCCTCGTCGCCCACCGTTGCATAAATCGTCATAAATCCCCACCCATTATTTACACTTGCTAGTAGCAAGTATTCTTATTATTTTTTAACATATACTAGATGAGATCTATGGTTATGCGGTGGCACAGAGTGAGACTTCATACAGAAACATCAACGCGTGCGGCATGACACGATATTGGTTAAATACACAGAAGCAGCTCGAAGCGCAAAGCGCGAGTACAGAGAGGAGGTAAGAAGAGCGCTATAAGAACGCTATAATGTTTGGCGAGTATGTCTGGGTCTGGAAATACTATAAAGTTGATGACAACAACATTGCCATAGCAAACGGTGGGATATGTAAACTTGGGACTGCAAGGGGTGGAAAGGAAAGGGCGACATTTAACACAACAAACCGATACGGCACCTCAAAAACAAACACCCGACACAATACAGCGAGTTACAGGCAACCGAGCCAAAGACGAGTCAGCTCACGCTGCAGGAGAGTTTGAAAAGGAGACAAAAAATGCCCCTTGACAGTGTGAAGGCCCAGGAGAACACAGCCAGGAGCACAAATGATCGCAATGAGTGACCTACCATTCGCCTTTGTAGAGAACCCTGGATTTCTTATGCTTATGGAGCACGTTCCAACGTGCTCGTTGATAATAATAATAATAATAATAATAACAATAACAACAACAACCCCCCAAAGGGCCTTTGTCCTCCTTTTTGGACACAAGTGTCCTCCTTTCCTGTTTCATGCCAGTGGTCACCCTAAGTCAAGGTGGTGCACACTTGTTCAGCCCCGACTGCAGTCCGCGGACCGCTTAACGACTGCGGTCTTCGGACCACGTGTTAACTGCGCATGGGACAAAAAAGAAGTGGGACAGCAGTCATCGCGCCGGTGTACTGTCGAAATGTGTGACGCACATGCCCTTCGGGCCACGCTCCGAGCCGTGCGCTCTGGGAATTGAGACACGGCTTCTAATGGCAAAGAAACATGTCTGCGGCGCCATTTGCCCACAAAAATAACAGCAAAAGACCGCACGCTAGTAGTAATTTATTTTCGATGTTGATAAGGTTGTTTTAGGACCATATCTGTGATCTCTGTGTCTTTGTATTATTCTTTGTCAGTAATAACTCAGTATTCAAAATATTACTCAATTTTAATTACAAAAAGCGAAAATCGCAACTATTTATCGCAACTTTAACTTCCTCCCACAACAAAATCGCAACAAAAACCTTAAAAGCACCGCAACTTTCATCGCAACTTTTTGGAAAAGCTCCCGCAAATTCAGGCATTTTAGCCCGCAACAATCACAAAAAATGCCCGCGAAATCCTGGGGCGTCTGAAAAACAAACAAAAATCCTGTCTCTGTACATAGATTTCTTAGTTCTCACTGATTACTCTGCAAACTCTAATAAGAGAGCTTGCCATAGTGCAGTGCCAACAGAGCTTTAATGGGCCTATATTATGCAAAACTGACTCTCGTGAGCTTTAAGATATGGTATAATGCTGTTACCTTCTCAAAAACTCGGAGTTGTGTTGTGAAGCAGAAGTTAAAAACTACTTTTTGCCTTTTGTTCAGTAGAAACGGGTAATTATCCAGATGATTCTACCGAAGGTGCATGGAGTTTAAAAACATTTCCTGTATCACCACATGACATCCCAAGTTGGAATAGAGCGTTTTCTGTTTGAGAGAAGAACTCAGCCTAAATATGCAAGAGGTGTGTGTTTAATCTGTGCGAATGAAACAAAACACAACTCCAGGTATTTTTGTGATGACGAAACGACATGACAGAGATCACAAAATAGTGTAATATGGGCCCTTTAAGTGGCCAGTTCAAATAAAATGGAAATTGCTGCTTGTAAAGTGCTCCATTTGTCACATGACCATGATGAGTCACATGACCCATCCTATTCAACGTTCAAAGAAGGTTTTGATCTTTGAAGTTCAAAGGCTTTGATCGTTGAACTGGATTTGTGATTCACAGAACACTCAAGTCAGACCAGAGGTTATAAGGGTAAGTCCTTTCAGACACAGAGAGAGACCATTGCACAGACAGAGCAGACTTAGACGGTGATTGTTAACCCAATCGATGGATCGAAAAAACGCAACTCGCACAAAAAACGTTGAAACTCGCACAGAAACTGTCGAAACTTGCCCAAAAATAGCTGAAATTGGCAACAGTCAGGAAGCTAACAAAGAACTGTGAAATACCTTAGAGAAGATTCCTGAAAGTCAGTTGAAAGAGTTTCAAATTGATGAGATAGAAGTTACCGAAGTCGAGCATTTGCAGTTGAAGCTTCAGCAGATGGAACAAACGCAAGCCTGTTTCACTGAAGAATCTAGAGCTAATGAAGAGGCACGTGCTGAGTTGGCAATTGTTCTGAAAGAATTAGAAGAGACTAAAAAAATGAACAAACGTGTGCGCAAGGAATTCCTTCTGCTCAAAATGGCCGGTGTACAATTCCCAGTGTGCAAGCTGGTTCTGAGTAGCTGCAGCACATACAGTGGTACCTCACCTTACGAATGACCCAACAAACGAAAATTTCAAGTTACGAAACACCTTCACGGTAAATTTTGGTCTCTAGATACGAAAGAAAATTCAAGTTACGAAACGCGAAATCTCAAAAATTCAAATAATGCGCGCTCAGCCACACACATTATACGCTTTTCTCAGACTGGATTTAAACTTTTCTCACATTTGTCTCTTGTTTAAACACTCAAACTTGCATAGATTTTCAACAAAATGTATTAATAGTGAAGTGTGGGGGGAGGGGGGAGAAGACTGCGCTCTGACACGTGTGTGATAGTGGCATATGTGACAGCTGACCCGGCGCGGGGGCTGCCAGCAGGTCTAGACCAGGACGATACCAGGACGATACCAGGACGATACCAGGACGATACCAGGACGAGACCAGGACGAGACCAGGACGAGACCAGGATGAGACCAGGACGATACCAGGACGATACCAGGACGATTAAAGCGCCGCGCATGGGTCTATTTCCTGGTTTCGTTTCGAGTCACAGCTGAGGCGAGCCGCTGCTCGCATGCAAGAGTCTAGACCTGCTCTCCAGGGCCCCTCCAGGCACGGAGCCCCAGACATCCAGGGACCCAGGGGGACACTGCCAGCCCACCTTAAGAGCTCCCTAAGAGGGCATGGGTCCGGGGATTGTCCCGGTCACCGGCCTGGAGGTCTTGAAGAGGCTGACCTCACGGTTCTATCCAGGCCGCTCTGTGAGCATCTTACGTGAGCAGGTCTAGAGCAGGTCTAGACCGCGGCTCTTGCATGCGCCTCAGCTGTGACTCGAAACGAAACCAGGAAATAGACCCACACGCGGCGCTTTAATCCACCTGGTCTAGTCCAGGTTTAGTCCAGGTTTAGTCCTGGTTTAGTCCAGGTCTAGACCTGGTGGCAGCCCCCGCGCCGGGTCAGCTGTCACACATGCCGCTATCACACACGTGTCAGAGTCAGTTTTCTCCCCCTTCCTCCTTCCCCCCACACTTCACTATTCATACATTTTGTTGAAAATCTATGAAAGTTTGACTGTTTAAACGAGAGACAAATGTGAGAAAAGTTTAAATCCAGTCTGAGAAACCAATCAGGACGCAGAACACAATGTTACACTATAAAAAAAGTTACACTATAAAAAAAAAACTTGGATCGGGGCCTTGGAACAAATCAGGCTTTTTCCATTGAAATAGCTACTCAACTTACGAATTTTTCACGTTACGAAACCACTTCTGGAACGAATTAATTTCGTAAGGTGTACTTTAGAGCCCTCTTCACTCGCTGGTCCAGCCCTGACTGCCACGTTTTTGAGGTCTCCAGTGTGTCAGCTGATATCATGAAGAGCATCCTGGACTACTGCTACACCGGGGTGGCCCACATCACCCAGGAAAACTGCCAGGAGCTCCTAATAGCTGCTGACTACTTAGATGTGAGTGGCATTACCCAAGCCTGCTGTCAGTTCATGGAGAATCAACTGTCCCCCAGTAATTGCATCGCTATCTGGGAGAAATGGAACAAATACTATTACCCCCAGCTGAAGAATCTGGTCTTTTTATACATCCTGAAGCATTTCGAAGAGGTTTTGACCAGCTCTGAAGAGTTCCTCCAGATTTCTGGGAAAGACCTGTGTTCAGTCATTGATGAAGATCGGCTGAACGTGAGGGAGGAGACCACAGTGTTAAATGCAGTCATCAGATGGGTTGCGCACGCTCCTGAGGAAAGGAACCTGTACTTGGCCAACCTCTTGGCAAAAGTCCGTGTGGCTCTGATCCCCCCCAGATACTTTAATCAGTGCATATTTAGATATAACCTGCCCCAGTATTGTAAGGACGTGGCGATTAATACCATAAGGGTCATGTTGGCTGCCAGAGCTCGGAGGTCCTATGCCGCCTTGCCCCCCACCCGTCTAGACACTCCAAGGCTGCCCAGTGAGGTCCTTATGGCTATAGGTGGATGGGACAAAAATGGTCCAACCAACAAAATTGAAGTCTATGACAACCGCACCAACTGCTGGATGGGCGTGACTCTCGATGGCTGGAGGCCAACAGACTATCACAGCACAGTGTTCCTTGATGGATCTGTGTACGTGATTGGAGGCCGAGGGTTCCATGGCTCTCCAATCAATGACTATGTCAACACTACCCACAAGTACGACCTGGCCAATTACACGTGGCGAGAAGTGGCACCCATGCATTCACGAAGGTTCTTCATTAGCGTGGCTTTGCTGGATGGTTTGATCTATGCCATGGGTGGGTGCAATGAATGGAAGGGCCTGCACACAGTTGAAAGATACTCTCCAGAGGCCAATCAGTGGACCATGATTTCACCTATGAACGAAGTGAGGAGCGGGGCCAACAGCACAGCATACAACGGAAAGATCTACATTTGTGGAGGTATTGATGATGTGCAGCGCCTGGCCTCAGCTGAGACCTACGACCCACTAACTGATCAGTGGACCATGATAGCAGATATGGCCTACAGGCGCAGTGCGCTCCGTGTCATCGCCTACGCAAATGAAATCTACGCTATTGGGGGGTATTGTGAGGGCAGACTTGGGAACATGGTGGAAGCCTATAACCCAACAACAAACACCTGGCGCACCCTACCCAACATGCGGAATCCACACGCCTTCTTTGGCATCGGGGTTGTTGATGATCGGCTGTATGTTGTAGGCGGGCAAAGTGGCTTCGACATTATTAATTTAGTTGAATGTTTTGATGTGAGCACTGGAGTTTGGACTCGGGTGCAGGACATGGAGAACGCTCGTTATGGCCTGAGCTGCTCAACATGGCCGAATATGCTCCGCCTCGCCCCGCTCCTGATGGAGGAGAATGACGGACGAATCTGCAAAAGTCTACAGCCCCTTAGCCAATCAGGATGCAGAAGACGATGCTAGGGATGCAAATTATCGATTCATTCATTAATTGATAGTTGATTGACCTTATCGATCGATTAACGATTAACTGATAAGCAGCGTTTTTTACCTGAATTTTAGTGTTTCAATAGGGTCTTTAAGAATATAAGCTATGGTATACATAACACTGAGTCATAAATATATCATAGTATTATTATATTGTATATTCCTCAATTAATTATTCCTTAGTAAAAAGCAGACAAATGTATTGATGCTGAATAACAAAATACAGTAATCCCTCGCTCTATCGCGGTTCGTGGATTTTTTATTTTATTTTTTTCAATTTTCTTTTTATAGTGTAACATTGTGTTCTGCATCCTGATTGGCTAAGAGACTAGACCAGGACTAAACGTGGCCTGGACCAGGTCTAGACCAGAACTAAACCAGGTCTGGACCTGGACTGGACCGGGACTCGACCGGGTCTGGACCTGAACTGAACCAGGATTGGGCCGCTGCGTGCCGCTGCTGGTTTCGTGCGGCTGGTTTGTGGCTCGGGGCCCGAGCCGCGGGCCAGCCGTGCGGGACCAGCAGTGGCACGTTGTGGCGCATTCCTGGGCGCCGCGGTTCGATCTCGCCTCGCGCGTACACCCGGGGCTGCTGAGCAGTGCCGTTGGTGCCTGCGGCCGGCAGTGAGTCGAGCAAAGCGCGGTGCGCGGTTGCCTTGTTTCGTGACCACGCGGGTGCGCGTGTTTGCGATTAATTACAATTAATGCATTTTGTTCGACTAACGTCTTAATCGACAATTAATCATTAATCGATTAATTGTTGACATCCCTAGACGATGCGCGTTGATACTATACAAAACTGGAATTTAAAAAATCAGCGAAACAGCGAGGCCGCGAAACGTGAACCACGATATAGCGAGGGACCATTGTATTTAATTACAATGTTTATTTTAGTTAATTTTCAAAATGTAATTCTATGGCACTTTTTCTGAGGACAGCACAAAGACATTATTTTATGCATTAAACATAAAAGACACAGTTTGACTATGTCAAAGTTTAAATTTACTTGTAAATCGTGCAATATAAGCCTCCACCATATGCATTTAATTCTGGGAATACATTATTTACATTTTACAATCTGTGCATGTTTGTAAAGTGAAGAGTAAATGACACTGCTTGGACAGGTCAGTTTTAAGATGGACATTAGGCTAATTTAACAGACTTGTGTAGATACTAGACACCTGTGTCTGTCAGTGTGATGTATCCCTTGTCTTCTGGAGGAGGAGGAGCAGAATGGACCTTATGTCTTGGTTTGGTTCAAAGTCCTGTCCTGCACAGTGAAAACCTGTAATGACACACACATTAAGAAAACTGTGGCAAAAGGAGAAATTCGATTTGTCAGCTGGACAAAAGTGTAATTGGTCGTCATCCAAGGTGCTTCTTCAGTTCTGGTCAGAGTGCTGGTGGACACTGCCTCATAACTGCCTTACGGGAGCTAATTAGTTCCTCCCTTAAGGCAGATATAAGGCAGTGTCCACCAAATAATCTTTTGTCCAGTTGAAAAATTGAATTTCTCCTTTTTCTGAGGATTATACCTGGATGACTGAGGGATTCTACACACATTAAGAAAACTACAAAACTATTACAGGAAAATGAGGTTCACACAGTGCATGTACATTAAAGGTACACTGTGTAGGATGGTGCGCATTGGTGGATGGTGGGTATTGCAATTCCGGTTCTAGCTACGGCAGACCTCGAGGGTCATAAACAACAGTAATAAGTAGCAGAATCTCCCAGGAACCAGTAGGTGGCGGTATGCGCAAGCAACGCGTAACCCGCCATTAACCCGAAAGTGAAAGTGTGTGAAATCCCCGGGCCACTGCCGACAGCTATAAAGAAAACGGCGAAGGCGGAGCCCAAAATACAGTATGTCCTTCTGCGGCTCTCGTAGTTAAAATGGATGCCGCTACATGGGGAAGATCCCCCTTTTATGCAGGTGAAATCGACTATATCTAAGTCCAACAGAATACTTTGATTTCATGATGGAAGTGAAAAGGCTTGGAAAACACTTTATTTTTGAATGGGTATCTTTAATTTCGGTAATTAACAGGTAAAAATCTTACACAGTGTACCTTTAAGATCCAAAGGGCATTTATATACATCGAACCAGATAAATTAATGGAGGAATCCCACACATTTGAGAAATGTGTATTTTCACAATTTAAATAATGATTTAAATATGAGCATGATTAATTTGGTGGAGTTTTCAATGCCACCTGCCCCATACCTAATCAGTAGCAGAAGTCTGGGTCAGCACAACTTCAGCACAGTGTTGGCTTTACTTTGTCATCTGCATTTGACCCATTTCATGAATCATGAGCATTTCATCAGCCAACAGTCCTGTGGCCCCAACACTGTTGTGTCCTCATACTCCAGGAGGCTGCAAATGAGAAAATAAAATTCATATTAAACATTTCAAATTGTTTTCTCGTTGTTATATTAGATGTGATGGACATAACAGACACAGGTGTCTAGTATCTACACCAGTATCTGCACAAATCTGTTAAATGAGCCTAATGTCCATCTTAAAACTGACCTGTCCAAGCAGTTTCATTTACTCTTCACTTTACAAACATGCACAGATTGTAAAATGCAGATAATGTATTCCCAGAATTAAATGCATATGGTGGAGGCTTATATTGCACAATTTAAACTTTGACAGTCAAACTGTGTCTTTTATGTTTTTTTTTTTTTTTCCTTTTTATTTATTCATTTTTGAACATTTTTAAAACAAAAACAAAAAGAGTCAGTGGGGTTTTACAGAAAATAAAGACAGGCTGACAAACCATGACCCGTGGCTCATTAGGTTCCCCGTTGCTCAGAACTTCTCCCATCACTATCTTAATTCCTTCCCAAAATTCCTGTACATGTCCAAGACACATGAGGATGTCCGGCGCTCCATCCACCACACAGCCTCCAGCATTATTGGGGGTTTTTCATTTATTTGCTTTTGATATTTGGAGTAATAGAGCACCTCACCATATTTTCCCAGCCAAATTCTCTCCATTGCCTTAAACTTATTGAGGTATGCTGTAAGAGACACACGGAGCGCCAAACATCCTCTTACAATTCAATCTGCAGTTCTGTTTCCCATTTCTTTTTTATATAGTATTATATAAGTATTATTTTTGTCGGCATTCCGCAGAGATCGGCTGCCTCCAAACTCCGGGGAGTATGCCGACTGCACCAATATTTTACACTCTCCCTCAGCCTTGCTTCCACTCACAACCTCCCACTAAATCTTCAGAGTCATTTCACTTATCAAGTTTACATGTAACGGTGGTGGATTATTTCGTCCCCAAGCCTTGTTTGTGGTTGACGCCCACTGTAATTTAGCTCTATTTCTTTCCATTTTGATTCCTATTCCGGTAAACACCAACATACCACATATCCTATTTGTGCAGCCAAAAAATAATCTTAATTGAACTAACAAACCCCACGGAAAACAAGAACAACAACAAACAAATGAACACATTAACCAACACACATTCAAAACACCTATGACTCCCATCCGGGGGGTACAGCGTCCCCCCCACCCCCGCCCCGCTGGTAGGCCTAGGGCTGTTGTCTCCCCATAGGAGGGGCCCTATTAAAGGTTTAGAAGCAGATATAACTGCTTCCATCGTAATTGTCCAGCGTCTTCCCGTCCTCCACATGCGCCGCTCCTCCTACTTACTGAATTAAAGAAGCCATATAATGTCACCTTTATGTTCTTTGATATCCTATCAGCCTGTCTTTATCTCTTTGTGCCACCATTAACGCCTGCTCCCTCTGAGGTCGTGCGCTCCTCAGCCACTCCAGGTACTCGAGGAGTCGCGATGCCGCGTCCCCCTCCATCGCCACCGGTACATCCACTTTGTAGCCCCGTTTCTGCAGCTCGAGCCCCGCCTCGCGGGCGCTTCTGTAATAACCCACACCATCCTGCCAGTGGATCCGCATACTCGTATAAGGCGTTTGGAAACGCACGCCTCTCTCCTTAAGCACTTTCTTAATCCCTTGGTATTCCTTCCTTTTTTGGACAATCTCTGTAGCATAGTCATGGTCAAAATAAATGGTCCTTCCGCTCTGCTGAATTCATCCCTTTTTCCAAGCTCCCCGGAAAATCAATTCTTTTGTAGTGAATTCTTGGAAATTGACTACGATCGACCCTGGGGTGACCCCGGAGCACGGTCCACGTGAAGGGATGCGGTGCGCCCGCTGAATCTTTAAGTCCAGACCCTCTGGTAGCGAAAGCTCACGCCTCAGGAAGTCCGCCACGAACCGCGCCACCGATTTATTTTGTTCAACTTCCCCAACGCCAAAAAGACGTATATTATTTCTTCTTGATCTCGATTCAATCTCCGTCATCTTGTTTTGAATACTTCTTTGCCGCTCAATGCACTCTGTCAGCGCTTCGGTCAACTCCAGAGTCATGTCCTCCATACGCCCCACTCGGCTCTCCGCATTCTCCACTCTCTCAGTCAGCTCTTTCATGTCTTGTTTTATGTCAACGAGTTTTCTGCCCAAATCTTGTTGCAGTTTAACAATATCCTTTCTCAGATTTTCGTTGTCCTTTTTCATTTCGGATTTGAGTAACTCAATTGCCTGCAGCAAGTCCCTCGCCATGATACTGGGCGCAGCTAGCTCACTAGCCACTGGGCTTTTTACCGATGCGGTGTTTTTCTCTTGCGTCTTAGGCCTATTGCTTCTTCCAGGCTTCTTTCCGTCCATTGCCACCTTCGACACACTTTTAACTTAAAATTAGTCGTTTTTCAGACCCCCCCGGATTTCGCGGGCATTTTTTGTGATTGTTGCGGGATAAAATGCCTGAATTTGCGGGAGCTTTTCCTGAAAGTTGCGATGAAAGTTGCGGTGCTTTTAAGGTTTTTGTTGCGGGAGGAAGTGAAAGTTGCGATAAATATTTGCGATTTTCGCTTTTTGTAATTAAAATTGAGTAATATTTTGAATACTGAGTTATTACTGACAAAGAATAATACAAAGACACAGAGATCACAGATATGGTCCTAAAACAACCTTACCAATATCGAAAATAAATGACTACTAGGAGGGGAACTGTTTCGGTCTTTTGCTGTTATTTTTGTGGGCAAATGGCGCCGCAGACATTTTTCTTTGCCATTAGAAGCCGTGTCTCAATTCCCAGAGCGCGCGGCTCGGAGCGTGGCCCGAAGGGCATGTGCCTCACACATTTCGACAGTACACCGCCGCGACGACTGCTGTCCCACTTCTTTTTTGTCCCATGCGGTTAACACGTGGTCCGAAGACCGCAGTCGTTAAGCGGTCCGCGGACTGCAGTCGGGGCTGAGCAAGTGTGCACCGCCTTGACTGCAGTCTGAGCCCCCTTCGGGCCGCGCTCCGAGCTGTGCGCTCTGGAAACTGGGACACGGCCGCAGTTTCGTTTGTCACACGGAAGTAAAGCAGAATGTTGCGGCTTCCAAACTCAAACCTTTTAGCCGCCGAGAATATGAGGTTGGGTCCTATGGCTCGCAGATTTGTGACGCGCAAAGAGGAGGCTATGGTGACAGATACGCTGAGATCCAGATACTGTATGTTTTGTGCATTTATTACAAAAAGAGCGCGCACAGCTATGACAGCGCAGCACGCACACATCCACACTCACGTGAACCACCACACACAAGCGCACCGTGCACCTCATCTCAGTTATGTCTCCTACACAGAAGGAAGTTGGTTGGCGTTCAATACGTCGCCGATGATTGGTCAAAATTAGTAAAAATTGCTGAAAAGTTGCGGAGATTGGTCAAAATTGCAACACCGCCCTGAATTCGCGGGGATTGGCTGAAGTTGCGTTGAAGTTGCAAATCGCAACATCGCGAATTCCTGGAGGGTCTGGTTTTTAATGAGTTTTGGTGGACTGTTTTGTTCAATTTTGAGGAGGAGCCGCCAACCACGTCCCGCTTACTGCGCCATGACACCGGAGGTCTGTGTCTTTTATGTTTAATGCATAAAATAATGTGTTTGTGCTGTCCTCACGACACGTGACTATGTCTAGACAGCCAGCGAACTAATAAAGAAAACTCTGTACACAAGGCGTACTTTTCTTGCTTTTAGGGAGGTCTCTTGTATATTTATTATATATTTAGTAACTCAAACATACAGAAAAAAAGAAGGCACATATTACTAACTACACAGTACATGTGGTATACAAAATACAAGTGGCTAACTTATATGCAGTTAGCTCCGTGAAACAACCACAAGTTCACATTCTATGTGTTTATGATAAAAAGGAGAAATTCAATTTGTCAACTGGACAAAGTTTGTTTGGTCGAAAACGTTTCGCAGCTCATCCGACATGCTTCATCAGTTCTGGTTAGAGTGCTGATGGGCACTGCTTATATCTCGCTGCAGGGAGGAGCTAACTACACTGAAATTATTCTGAAACTTTCCCAACTCTTTGTTTTGAGTTTCTGTCTTTTGTTTTTCCAGTTACTCTGGCGTCTAGTTTAGCATACCCATTCAAAGCTCTAATGGGTGTTGTTACACCTCTGGACCTGACCTGACCACCTGGTACTGAACATCATATTTGATACTGTATTTTGTATTTGACTACTACTTTTCTATTTAAATCTGATTGTACATATATATTTATTACCATTATCTTATGTATATAATTGTGTCTCATCTGACACAGGTCTATTGCTCTTTGGTTTCTTTTCCATCTATTTTTCTTTTTGTTCTTTTAGCCTCTGTTTTATATTGTATACTATATTTGATCAGTGAGTTACCGTACCCAAAACAATTTCCCTTGTGGATCAATAAAGTTTGTCTAAGTCTAAATGAAATACATACATGACCTTAATCAAAGTGCCTGTTAACATATAAATACAAAGCAGGACCGTATTACGGACCAGGCCAGTGGGGCCGGCGCCCAGGGGCCCAGGGGCCCAAGGGTCCATGGGCCCGGGGGGGGACCCAAACCGATGCCGATGCCAACTGTGATGTCAGAGGGCCTCTATTCTCTAGGATCTTATGACAACTCACACTGTTATAGGGCATATCTGAAGAGAACTGAGAGAGAAGGGTGATCAGAGGGCCCCTGGGCTATGGGGTACGGCAATCAGAGCCCCTGGGCCACGGGGGACGGCACTCAGAGGGCCCCTGGGCCACGGGGGACGGCACTCAGAGGGCCCCTGGGCCACGGGGGACGGCAATCAGAGGGCCCCTGGGCCACGGGGGACAGCAATCAGAGGGCCCCTGGGCTACGGTGGTACGACAGCCAGAGATCCCCTGTGCTATGGGATTGCATACTGTTAAGAGAGCCCTCTGATTACAAATGTTCTTACAAAGGGCCTCTGATTTACCAAGGCTTGAATGAAAGTCCTTTCAGTGAGGCCTAAGGCCCAGGATATGCTAGCTGTGTGACTTTATGTACGTGCGCAACCGCACATACTTGCAGCAGAATGATCAGAGCACTATGCACGATACTGGTAGTGTTGCCAAAAACAAATCACCAAAAGTCGCTACTGGCTCTCTGAAAAGTCGCTAGATTACATCATGATGTTACTATGATGTCATAACGTCACAAACGACCCACTGATCTCAAGAAAATGTGTCAACATGGCTGTTGACAATCCCAAAGGGTACAGTTTCGAGATCGGGACTAATGTGCAGTGCTGCTTAACCATGAAATAAGCTTCTGGTGGCGGCGCAGAGCTGAAGTTACATTGCCCTTTGCAAACTCCTGGCCCCGGGGCCCAGATCCCCCATAATCCAGCCCTGTTACAAAGGCGAAAGTTTCCAAAGGTTCAAACGTTTAGAACACATTCAGCGTGTATGAGAACCGTTTTCAGGCTTAATTCACGGTAGAACAGACCGGACTTTTACAGAGACACAAGAGCGCTCACTCTATACTCGAAACCAAACAATCCCTAAAGGTGAAGATGTTTGCAAATATGAAATCAACTTATTTATTTACCAAGAATAAACGTATTTGTAACCTTTAATTAACTTATTAACCTTATGAATTATGAATGTCTTTTAACCCAAAGACATGTGTTTTTATCTTCCCTTTGAACTACACTGGCCAAGTGTTTACGTGAAAACGTCCTCCTCGTTGCTTCATTAATCCCTCCGTGGACTTCTTTTCCCTTGACAGTAAAAACATTATAAGTGTTTGCTGTAAATCTGTCCAAATATGAAAGTTTGAGCAGACTTTTCATCACGTTACCTCTTAACCCAAACAAAGCTAGCCAAACTTTTAGCTCAAAGCTCCGAGGTTCACGCAGTTAAAAACAAACTTATTTGACAGTTTTGTGGTTTACGGCTGTATTTTACATTTACAGTTGTGTCAGTGATGATTTCTTAAAGTTAAAAGCGTGTACTCACATGTTTTCTCCGGGCTTTTCGCTCCGTGTTTTCGAACATCTGTCTGTCGCCGCGCAGTGCATGATGGAATATTGACAAAGGTTCAACTGAGTTTGACACCTGAGTCTGAGATCTGAGGATGTCCTAAAATGAACACCGTATGCGCCCGTTCTGGTCGAGGGTCACCACAGTTGTTGAGATTTTTGTTTTCGACCCCCATGTTGTTCCGAAGAATATAAAATGGAAATGGCAAATCCGATAACAATGATTTTTTGGCTGGTGAAGCAGCATTGAATAATTCAAACAATGGCTGTGAACTTTGTTTTGATTTTGTTTTGTATCATACAATAAAACTCATTCTCATTGAGTGTATAGTTTCTTTTGTTACCTAGTATATATTCTCACGGGCCATTTGTACATTTACATATGGTACAGAGGGAGACACTCACTCATGACCTTCCCCAGAGTCAGCGACCGGATCAGAACCAGCTCCGAGTCTGAAGACAAACGGTACTTCCTGTGCACGTCCTGGTCCAGATGCACACAGGAAATGGTCACATTTTAATATAGCGCTTTACACAGTACAGTACACAGTAAAGTACACAGAGGAGTACACAGCAGAGACTATGAGAGGGTCCTGCAGACTGGGGGAGGTATCGGACCAGAGTGCAGTGGTTGCCATGGAGATGTGAGTGCTTCCTGTGGACTGAATCAGCTCAGACTGAAGCTCACATTAAAACACATGAGGAGGAGAGAGGCTGGAGAGACTGAGGTAACTCACAGGGAAATATTGGATATTAATACAATTCTCCAACTGTCTGTGAATTCTGAAGACTGTTTTAATGTCAACAAAAGATATACTGATGATTTTTGGTATTATCGGTGAGTTAAGTGTGCTTCCAGAAGCACATTTGTGAGGTCACGCACTGATTCATACCAAAGCTGTTTATTGGGTTGAGGTCAATCCAGTTCATCAACGCCAAACTCTCTCATCCATGTCGTTATGGACCCGGCTTTGTGAAAAACAACCCCACACCATAATGCCCCCTCCACCAAACTTTACACTTGACACAAAGCCTCAGACAAGAACCGTTCTCCTGGCAACGCCAAACCCAGACTCGTCCATCAGATGGAGAAGTGAGATTCGTCACCCCAGAGAACGCGTCTCCACTGCTCTAGAGTCCAGTGGTGATGCTTTACACCACTGTGTCCGATGCTTTGCACTTGGTGATGTTTGGCTTGGATGCAGCTGCTCGGCCCTGGAAACCCATTCCATGAAGCTCTCTACACACTGTTCTGGAGCTAATCTGAAGGACACATGAAGTTTGCAGGTCTGTCCTGATTGACTCTACAGAAAGTTGGTGACCTCTGTACATTATGACCCTCAGCCTCCGCTGATCCCAACCCGTCAGTTTACATGGCCTACCACTTTGTGGCTGAGTTGCTGTTCCCAATCACTTCCACTTTGTTATAATGCCATGACAGTCGACTGTGGAATATTTAGGAGTGAGGAAACTTCACGACTGGACTTGTTGCACAGGAGGCATCATAGCACCACGCTGGAATTCACTGAGCTCCATTTATTTTTCTATTTTATTTAATAAAGTTTGGATCAAAAAATTAGTCTAAGTCTAACTGTATTGTAAATTGTACAAGGACAAAATCAGTGCACATAAATGTTTGACTAGTTAATAGAATTCTATAGGATTTCATGAGTTCTTCAGCTCTGATTTGAAGTGCGTGAAGTATTTTCCCTCAGCAAATGTTTTGTTTAAAATACAGAAGTCATTTTGGTCTTCATCGGAGATGTTTTCTGATCACATATGACACAGTGATGATAATCAAACAGAGACAGAACGTTTCGACTCTCAAGAATGCTGTTTTATTTTCTGACCCATCCTGTCAGCATAATGTGTTCCACATTTTATAATCCTCTCATTAAACTAAATGCAAACTAAATAACTGATATTTTAGACATGTACAGTCTGGCTCCCGGACTATATGCAACATTTTTCATATGAAAATCATATTATACAGCACTTAACATCACCACTCCAATCCATCTTAGATCTAAACACAAGTTGGGCTTCACTTTGATAGCACAGACAATATCCATTCATGGGTTTCAACTTCTTTCAAACTATGGTGCCATTTTGAAGACACTGATTATTCAAATGATATGTTTTTGAATTGTTAATGGCTAAAGAATGGTTGTAGCTTTTCCTCATTTTGAAACCCACAGATATTTGGAATACAGAAACATCTGGTAATAACTGCATGGCACTTGCAGTTTTAAGAAGAAGAAGAAGAAGAAGTGACTTTATTGATCTCACACTGGAGAAATTCTTCTCTGCATTTTAACCCATCCTATATATATATATATATATATATATATATATATTAGGAGCAGTGGGCAGCACACATTAGGGCGCCCGGGGACCATCTCCATGATCTTCTTGCTTCGGTTTGGTCAGGACCTAAGCTGGAGGTACCTATGGTGCATGTTTTGGGTTGGTGGGGGAAAACCGGAGTGCCCGGAGGAAACCCACCCAGACACGGGGAGAACATGCAAACTCCACACAGAAAGGCCCAGGCGACCCAGGGATCAAACCCAGACCATGCATGCAAACTCCACACAGAACACACACAGAAAGGCCTGGGCGACCCGGGGATCGAACCCGGAACCTTCTTGCTGTGAAGCAAGAGCGCTAACCACTTGTGATGATGAACGCACAGTGCGTGGTGACGTCAGGGGGAATAAAAACAGCGGCGCACAGTGAATGTATGGGCGTTATAAGTTAGCCAGTAAAGGAACGTGAAACTCCAAACTCTTCTCCGTCTCTTCATTTAAACTCACCAAAGTACATGCGCAAGCTAGAAGCATTACAGTGGCGACGAGGATTCAAAACTGGATATACACAAAACAGAGGAGACATTCGTCAAACTTTCAAGGAGAGAGAGAGACTGGAGCGTGAGTAAAAAGTGCGCGCAAACAAGCTAGCCAGCTAGCGCCGCAAATGCCCGAGTACTGAAGCTAAGTAAAATGTTTAATTCAGCGACAGCAAGCCACGCTATTCAGCCGTTTGACACGGAGACAGACCCAAGTTCTGTAGGCACGAGATGGAACAAATGGATTCAACGCTTTGAAAACTTTCTTGTAGCAATGAACATTGTGAATGATGCTAGAAAGAGGGCGCTGCTTCTGCACGTAGCTGGGGAGCGAGTACACGATATTTATGACACTCTCGCGGGTGAAGACGATGATGATTATGCGAACACAAAAACGAAACTAGATGGCTACTTCTCCCCAAAGAAAAAAATACACTGTATCTGGTGTACAAATTCAGAAAAGCCATGCAGCAGTCCGGTGAGTCTCTAGACACATATCACACCAAACTTCGCATGTTAGCCAAAGACTGTGAATTCACCGATGTTGACGGCGAGATCAAAGCACAGCTAATACAAAGCTGCACGTCTCAAAGGCTCCGTAGGAGGGCGCTAAGAGAACCTGAAATGACATTAGAGGCACTGCTAAACTTTGGGAGAACACTAGAGATCTCTGAAGAGCAAGCAGAGGGCATAGAAAAAGGAACAGCCACTGCAGTCAACATGCTGGAACACAAGCACAACGCACAAACTATCAACGCAAAGACAAAAAAAAAGCGAACACAAAATGCAGGAATTGTGGAGGAATATTCCCTCATAAAGTGGATTGCCCAGCCAAAGGAAAAGAGTGCAATGCCTGTGGAAAACCCAACCACTTCGCCAAGGTGTGTAGGTCCCGTCAAAGAAAACCACGTGAAAACAAAGGCACAGACTATACTGAGAGAAAGCAGATGGGCAACAAAAGGATAAACCAAGTGACAACATCTTGTTCTGAGTGCTGCACACACAAAGCTTCATCAAGCAGTGATGAATATGCGTTCATGGTCAACAGTGAGGTCTGCCCAAGACACCCGCAAACACATGTCGTGATCAACGGTGTCAAAGTGAAAGTTCTGATTGACTCTGGAGCTTCAGTCAATATAATCAGTGAGACAGTATTCAATGCTTTCAAACCTGCTCCGAAGGTCAGTCCAGCTGAAATCAAGATATTCGCATATAGCTCTAAGACTGCCCTACCCATCATCGGTGTGTTCACATGCAACACCGAAGCCAAAGGTAAAAACACAGAGGCAACATTTTACGTGCTAAAAGGAAGTGGACATTCACTTCTCAGCTATGAGACAGCCAAGGAGCTCGGACTCATTCAAATCATCAACGCTGTCAACCTCGCCAGACTAAGTGTGGCAGAACAACTCGTCGACAGTCACCCTGAGCTGTTCTCTGGAATAGGCAAACTGAAGGACTTTCAGGTGAAGTTACACATAAATCCTGATGTTCAACCAACATGCCAACCGCACAGACGAGTACCATTTCACATTCGGCAAAAAGTTGAAGCTGAACTACAAAAGCTAGAAAACGATGACATAATTGAAAAGACAACCGGACCGACACCCTGGGTATCTCCCATAGGGACGCCCCAAAGCCTAAGGACCCTGATAAAGTCAGAATTTGTGTTGACATGCGTCAAGCAAACATGGCGATACAGCGAGAGCGACATCTCACGCCTACAATGGATGACGTGATCCATGAGCTTAATGGCGCGAAGGTGTTTTCCAAATTAGACCTGAACGCAGGGTACCATCAGCTTGAACTACATCCAGATAGCCGCTATATCACAACTTTCACTACTCACCTGGGGCTGAGAAGATACAAGCGTTTGAATTTTGGTATATCGTCTGCTGCTGAGGTTTTCCAAAATGCCATATGTCAGACTCTGCATGGTATCCCTGGTGTCAAAAATCTAAGCGATGACATCATAGTCTATGGGGCTACTCAAAAAGCACATGATGATGCCCTGAGAGCGGTGTTTGCCAGACTTAAGGAGTGTGGTCTGACACTCAACCGCAACAAATGTGAATTCAACAAACAACGCCTTGAATTCTTCGGCTTTGTTTTCTCCGCTGACGGCATCTCGGCTGACCCACAGAAGGTGGCAGCCATTCATCAGGCCTCTGCACCCAAAGACCCAGCTGGAATGAGAAGCCTCCTAGGTATGGCCAATTACTGTTCTCGATTCATTAAGGACTTCTCTACCATTACTGCCCCCCTCAGGGAACTCACCAAGAAAGGCACGTCCTGGCATTGGGGCGAGGAGCAGTCGGTTGCACTACAAGTGCTCAAAGAGAGACTAACTAGTAATACTACCATGTCCTACTTTGACCCAAATAAAGAAACAGAACTGATCGTTGATGCAAGTCCTGTGGGCCTGGGAGCCATTCTCACTCAGAAGGACAAGGGAGAGAGGTATGTCGTAGCGTACGCCAGCCGCGCGCTCACTGACGTTGAGAGACGGTACTCTCAGACTGAACGAGAAGCCCTGGCAATCGTATGGAGCTGCGAGCACTTCCACCTTTATATCTATGGGCATCCGTTCACCCTGGTCACTGACCACAAGCCGCTTGAGCTAATATGGAACAACCCAAGATCAAAGCCACCTGCCCGAATAGAGCGATGGGGTCTCAGGCTGCAGCCGTACAACTACCGTGTTGTCTACAGGAAAGGAGCTGACAACCCAGCCGATTATATGTCCAGACATCCAAGTCCACTGCAGACATCCGGAACAAGAGCCTCCAAGGTTGCAGAGGAATACGTCAATTTCCTATCACTGCTGGCCACACCGAAGGCGATGACACTCGAAGAGATTAAAGCTGAAACATTGAAGGACACCACTCTACAACAGGTCAGTGCATGCATTAAGAACAACACCTGGCACACCATCACCAGTGACATGCCAAATGCAACAGTGTTGCAACAATACAGACAGGTTAGCAGAGAACTTACACTGTCTGCGAATGAAGATTTCATACTCAGAGGCTGCAGAATTGTTATACCAATTTCTCTACAGCAGCGAGTATTAGCTCTTGCCCACGAAAGCCATCAGGGCATAGCCAAGACCAAAGTCCTACTCCGTGAGAAAGTGTGGTTTCCTAACATTGATCAACAGGCCGAGGCCCTCGTTAGAAACTGCTTAGCTTGCCAAGTTAACACCCCTGTTACAAAGACTGAACCACTCAAAATGACTGAGTTGCCAGAAGCACCATGGCACTCTGTCAGTGCAGATTTCTATGGACCGCTCCCATCAGGAGAGTACCTGCTTGTCATTGTGGATGACTACACACGATACCCCATTGTAGAGGTCCTTCGCCGCATCTCAGCAAACGCAGTGATACCCTGCGTGGATGCAGTCTTCTCTATGTTCGGCATTCCCCAGGTTGTTAAGACCGACAATGGACCTCCATTCAATAGCACACAGTTTTCCCAGTTTGCCAGCTACATGGGATTCAAACACAGAAAGATAACACCTCTGTGGCCGCAGGCAAATGCAACAGCTGAACGGTTCATGAGGACCATAGGAAAGACTGTGCGGATCGCACAAATGCTTGGTATCTCCTGGAGGCAGCAGCTGAACATCTTTCTGCGTGAGTACAGGGCTACGCCCCATAGCACAACAGGAAGACCGCCTGCTGAATTGATCTTTCAGAGACAAATGAACATTAAAATACCATCAGCCAATCCCACTACCATTCATGCTGACCGAGATGTACGCCTGAAAGACACTGAGGCAAAAGCCAAAATGAAAGCTCATTCTGACATCCGACGACATGCCACGCCATCCAACATCAGGCCAGGTGACATTGTGCTATGTCGTCAATTGAAGAAAACCAAGCTTACCACACCGTACTGCAAAGAGCCACTCACAGTCACACGCGTCAAAGGCTCTATGGTGACTGCTGGACGGAATGGCTATTCCATTACCAGGAACAGTTCATTCTTCAAGAGGATTCAATCTGATGCACTACAGGATCCACTGGCACCCCTTGATTCAGACCTTGACCCAGATCAAGCAGACGGTGTCAATGCAGAACCGCCACCGGATCGAGAAGACAGTGACGATGCTCAACCAGCACCCTTGCCACGTAGATATCCTGCCAGACAGCATAGACAGCCTCCAGCATATCTGCGTGACTATGACTGATAGACGGTTTAGAAATCCATTGAGTACGGTTGAGTTGCATAATGATAACTTCTGTTGACACCGTATGTTCATTTATTGAGATGTTATTTGTGACACTAGTGAAAGGAGTGTGTTTATGTTCTGTAGTGTAAATGATTCCTACTGCTACTTCTGGTCTTAAGTATTTGTATGCCTCCTTAAGGTGCATTAGTGGTAATGTGTTAGAGTTAAACTGTGTTAAAAAAAAAAAAAAAAAGGAGTATTGTGATGATGAACGCACAGTGCGTGGTGACGTCAGGGGGAATAAAAACAGCGGCGCACAGTGAATGTATGGGCGTTATAAGTTAGCCAGTAAAGGAACGTGAAACTCCAAACTCTTCTCCGTCTCTTCATTTAAACTCACCAAAGTACATGCGCAAGCTAGAAGCATTACACCACTCAGCTACCGTGCCGCCACGGTTTAGGAAGTTTGTGAAGAAAAAAATGCACAAATATTTAAGAGTAGGACTCAGCGATAACACACTCTTTCTATGGAGTAAATTTCCCATTCATATTTACCATAATACTGGTCAAAAAATGTACCAGCTATGTGGAAATTCATGTTCATGAGAAGCATATTTTTGGTTTAAAAAAAACCTTCAAATTCACCTAAGATAAGATAAGCTTGTCATGGCTGCCTGTACTGTTTTGAACTCACAAAACCTGAAAGTCCTTTATGGTGGTGAGCACTGTGTGGGCTGTCATCTTCATCTGGATCAAGTGAGACAATCTCATCCTGCTCTTACCACACTGCCCCCCATGGAGCCAGAAAAATACGAAAAGTCCTTTTTGGGCTTCAAAAGACGGTGGTCCAGACTCTTCTTCTTCTTCCTGGAGCTCCATGGTGCTGGGGCCCGCCCCCCGAGCCCCAGCACTGCCGTGGGGACACGGGTACTTTTACATGTTCCCCCAGCCACAATTCCTCAGCTGCCCTTGCTCCTGGATCAGCTGGCATTTCAAGGACAAAAGGCAAAGGCTCAAGATGTGGCACAGGGACAACTTTAAGACATTTTGTACTATCGCCATAGCATTCAATCTTTGCGTTATATTTGTTTTTGCCCCTACACCTACCTCTAATACTACTACCACTAATACCCCTACCTTTACCACTGCACTACTACTGCGACTACTGCAACTACTACAACTACTACTACTGCTAAAGAAGAAGCTGGAAAAATTCAATAAAAGTCTTGAAGTCTGAGTTGAGCCTTGTGTCTGTTTCCGGGTTTTCCAAGTGAACCTGCATTCCTTAATTAAAGATAGATAATAGAGATAAACGAGATAAGAGAGATAGATAATAATAATAATAATAATGCAATAATAATAATGCATTTTATTTAAAAGCGCCTTTCAGAACACCCAAGGACACTGCACAAGATTAAAAACAAATAAAAAGCACAAACAAGCAATACAATAAAACATAAAGACAAAATCAGAGGAAATGTGTGATTGGCTCTGAGAGGTCAGACAGTCTGAACAGGTTTTGAGTCTGGATTTAAAGAGTGGGAGAGAGTCTATATTACGGAGGTCAGGAGGGAGAGAGTTCCAGAGCTGAGGAGCAGAGCGGCTGAAGGTTCTGCTCCCCGCGGTGACGAGACGGGCAGAGGGGACAGAGAGCTGAAGAGAGGAGGAAGAGCGGAGGGTGCGGGATGGAGTGGCCATGTGGAGGAGGTAATGAGTATTTTGAAGTGAATTCGCTGTTTTATGGGGAGCCAGTGGAGTTGTTGTAGTACGGGGGTGATGTGATGGAGAGTGGGGGTCCGAGTGATGATCCGGGCTGCAGAGTTCTGTAGGAGCTGCAGTTTCTGAAGGGATTTGTTGGGGAGACCAAAAAGAAGAGAGTTACAGTAATCGATGCAGGAGGTGACAAGGCTGTGGACTAGGACGGCAGTGGTGTGAGGAGTGAGGGAGGGGCGGAGACGAGAGATGTTCCGTAAGTGGAAGTATGCAGACCGGGTGACATTATTGATGTGAGAGTGAAATGAAAGTGTGCTGTCGAGGATGACACCCAGACTCTTGACCTGAGGAGAGGGATGGACAGTTGAGTTATTAATGTTCATGGAGAAGCTGTTAGATTTGGAGAGTGTGGATGGAGTGCTACTAGGAGGACTTCTGTTTTGGAACTATTGAGCATTAGGAAGTTGGAGGAGAACCAAGAGTTGATTTCCTGTAAGCAGAGGGTAAGGGAGAATGGTGTGAGTGATGAGGAGGGTTTGGAGGAAAGGTAGGGGTGTCATCCGCGTAGCAGTGAAAATGAATGTTGTGCTTACGGAAGATATGGCCAAGAGGGAGTATGTAGATGATAAAGAGGAGGGGCCCCAGGACAGAGCCCTGGGGCACCCCCGCACAGACAGGGAAGGTGTTGGATGTGTATGATTTGAGATGAATATACTGTGTGCGGTCGGTGAGGTATGAGGTAAACCAGGTGAGGGGGGTGTCAGTAATGCTGTTAATTGTGGAGTTTGACAGAAAAAGCCTGCAGACATGAGCCTCACTTCAGTGTGTGGATTAAGATCAATGTTTAGAGCCGAGGTCGGCAACCTTTACCACTCAAAGAGCCATTTGGACCCGTTTCACACAGTAAAGAAAACACTGGGAGCATGTAAAAGTTAAAAAGCACAGGGCCTAAAATGGAACCCTGGGGAACACCACATGTGATTTTATGGACCTTGGAGAAGCATGTGTCCACACTCACCATAAATGTTCTGTCTGTGAGAAAGGACACGGACCATTTGGAATTATGTAAAGATTTCCACTATAGGCCAATCCTGTTCTTCTTCCACTGTGAGGAAGTCTAAAGGACAAAAGTTTTATGTGACAATATGAAATGATTCTCACATTTGTGTTTCTTGCAGCTCCTTCAGATCTGATTAGTCTGATTTGTAATCTGTCCTTTGAAAACTCCAAATTTTGGGGATTTATTTCATGTTTTTATCAAACTTCAGATTATAAATCAGATGTTCCGTCCTGTTGTGGAATTTCTAGACTCCAAACATGAAAAAAGAAGTGAAAAGTTTTCTTGAATCAAGGAGTGTGATTTATTGAAGCTTTTGTGCACACAATCCCAAAACTCCCTGTCCCTGACAGAGTCGTCTGTCCCTAAACTGTGACAGAACAATCCATCCAGAGTCTTTATACCCCACGGGGGCATAAGGCACAGGGATGATCCACACACAGAAGATAAGACCTAGTCTCATCCGAGAACAGGTCAACACAAGGCTGGGTCAACAATCAGGAGAACAACAAGCTGGGATTGATATAAACAATAGACTGGGATGAGGAGCACAAGGCCAGAGTGTTGGACATGGGAAAGAGTTCGAATTACAACGAGAGAACAGTTAGAGAACAGTTAGAAGTTAGAGAACAGTTAGAGGACAGTTAGAGAACAGTTAGAACAGTTAGAGAACAGTTAGAGAACAGTTAGAACAGTTAGAGAACAGTTAGAACACTTAGAGAACAGTTAGAGAACAGTTAGAGGACAGTTAGAGAACAGTTAGAAAACAGAACAGTTAGAGAACAGTTAGAGAACAGACTGAATTACAACGAGAGAACAGTTAGTGAACAGCTAGAGAACAGTTAGAGAACAGTTAGAGAACAGTTAGAACAGTTAGAGAACAGTCAGAGAACAGTTAGAGAACAGTTAGAACAGTTCGAGAACAGTTAGAACAGTTAGAACAGTTAGAAAACAGTTAGGGAACCGTTAGAACAGTTAGAGAACAGTCAGAGAACAGTTAGAGAACAGTTAGAATAGTTAGAGAACAGATTGAATTACAACGAGAGAACAGTTAGTGAACAGATAGAGAACTGTTAGAATTACGAGAGAACAGTTAGAGAACAGTTACAATTATGAGAAAACAGTTAGAGAACAGTTAGAAAACAGTTAGAGAACAGTTAGAACAGTTAGAGAACAGTTAGAACAGTTAGAATTATGAGAGAACAGTTAGAGAACAGTTAGAATTACGAGAGAAAAGTTAGAGAACAGGTAGAGAACAGTTGGAGAACAGTTGGAGAACAGTTAGAGAACAGTTGGAGAACAGTTGGAGAACAGTTTAGTTTACAATGAGATAACAGTTGGAGAATAGTCAGAACAGTTAGAGAACAGTTACAGAACAGTTGGAGAACATCAGACACATCTGATGTTCCATTTATGAAGAGCCTAGACCCTGGAAAAGATCACTGATGGATAGATTTCCAGAACAGTCCCCACAGCGACTCTTTGGTTGTTTTCACACCAGGAAAGTCTGATAGTTCACTTGCTTTGGTCCGGACCAAATTTTTTTTTTTTTTTTTTTTTTGATGCGGTTCGCTTTCACACTGCAGTTTTTCCCCAAGTGGATCAACATCTATAAACAAAAGCACGTGTGCTGATGTCGCTCAGCCATTGGACAGAAATAAGCCGTGTCCAAACAAGGAAGGAGGAGAATAACGCTGTTACGTGCTGTTTTCAATCTAGCCTTAGCGATATGGTTTGCTCAGTTTTTACAGTTCGCACAAATGTTTGAGCAGCATCGTGAGGTTTACACTATTTTACAATCAATTTACAAATGACGAAGTCACTGGGCAAGACGACTACGGAGGACAGCGCTCATGTGCACATCAAGTTCTGACTCTTGCTCTTCACGCAAAACGTAAGTAAGACTCGTAAGTTTTGTTTCATTTCGTCAGCCTCGGTTTCCCATAATGCTCGACATACGACGGGAGCTCCTTAAGTACAAAAAGCCAACTTGTGTCGGATCGAGTCCGGTCTGCATTCTCACCTCAAACGAACCGCACCAGGATTCGAATGGAACCGTGCTGAGACAGAGCTTTTTAGGTGGTCTCGGTTCGCTTGTTTTCTCCAGATCGAGATTTTTGGTTTTTATTCACACCAGAACAAAAGGTCCGAATGAAAGGAGCAAACGAACTCTGGTTCATTTTAAACGAACCAAACAAGGTGTGAAAACGACTCTTTAAGTTCCTCTGACTTGAGTAGTACTTTTCCCAAATACTTTGGATCTTTTCTTGGACCTCTACTTTGTACTTGTACTTGAGTAATATTATTTTGAAGTAACGTGACGAGTACAGTTTTTGGCTCCTCCAACACCTCTGACTGCAAACCCGTGTTTTTCAGAGTATTTCTGAGCAGGAAAACTAAGTACGGCATCACAGTTACACATCTCCATGGAAACAAGCAGGGGGACTCTACCAGGCCAGGTTACAGGTCAGATCTGTGGAGAGGCGACCCCGCTCACAGTCACACAACAGGAAAAACAGCAGGAAAAAAAGAAAAATTGACTGAAGGAGAGAAGAGAGAGGAATCAGTTTTGTGTTTTTTCTTGAGTTTTCAGACTATTTCAACACTTTTTTGTCAGTGTTTGCTAACGTGTGTCACCATCTAACCATGCAGCTAAAACTTTGGTCCAGTGACACAAGTGAATTTTCTTTTGCTCTTAATAAACCGCACAAAAGAATTGTGTTTTTTCATCTGATTTTGAGCTGAAGTGATTTAGTCCCTGAATCGAGGACACATGAGCTTCAGATGAGACGGAGACAGAAGGGTTTTCTCAAATATTTGATGACACTTTATAAAGTTCTGGTCCCGTACACATATAACACCCACACATATCTCTCACACTAGACATTTATCTGAATCCACACACTGAAGTGAGCCTCATGTCTGCAGGCTTTTTCTGTCAAACTCCACAATTAACATCCATTTTTTTGTTCACTCATGTAAAAATATATGAAAAATGTTGGACTATTTTACACCGAGGAGAGTGAGTCTGTGGAGCTCAGAGACACTGAGGAGCCATAAATACTGAGCCTAAACCCAGGGAGCAGAGTGTGAGTGAATGTGGTGTTGAAGGTGTGGAGGTGGGTCAGATGGTCAGAGGAGACTGTGTAGAAGGACAGAGAGCCAGCAGGACAGTCCACAAACACTGCTACTGTCCCAGAAGAGGAGGACCAGGGCTGAGGGAGGCGGGTTCGTTTGTGATTATGAAGAACAGTGAAACCATCTTTAGAACACTCCAGACTCCAGGAGTGATCATTGTGTCCAAACAAACTGTCAAAACCGCCTCCTTTCCTTCTGATTCTTCTGTAAGACACTGATATATGAACCTCTCCACTCCACTGGACCTCCCAGTAACAGTGACCAGTCAGACCAGTGGAACACAGAACCTGAAAACAGTAGTTAAATCTGTCCTGATGATCTGGATACAGCTGCTCCTCTCTCACAAGTGTCACCTTCTTGTTGTTGTCAGACAGTTTGAGTTCTCTGTGAGCTGTGTTTGGATCCAGAGTGAGATCACAGAAATCTGATGGACAGAAGACACAACACAGCAGCAGTTAGTCCCCTGTCCACTCTCAACATGTGAGACACACATTTAATTCTCCTACAATATGGCCACATTTGTTCATGAAAGATGGATTTAAAGGCTTTCACTGATTTAGGATTCATGTCTTTTTTCAGTGTGTTTCTTCTTTTATTTGTTAATCCTTCCACTCTTCTGTTTGGCTCATATTTATTTATTTCAGTGTAAAAACATTTCCTTTCATAGCCCCACACCAGTCTATTTCAGATGATCTCAGTGGAAATGGCAAAAGGAGAAATTCAGTTTGTCAACTGGACAAAATTTATTTGGTCGAAGACGTTTCTCAGCTCATCCAAGCTACTTCTTCAGTTCTGGTTAGAGTGCTGGTGGACATTGCTTATATCTGCCTGAAGGAGGAGCTAACTATAATGAAATTACTATGAAACTATCCCACCTCTTTGTTTTCAGTTTCTGTCTGGGGTCTTGTTAGCAGAACCATTCAGGACCACAATGGTGTTTTCACACCTCTGGACCTGACCTGCTGCCCTATTGTTTTCTTTGTTTTGATTTAGGTTTGAGGACAGCGTTATAGATGGAGACAAATGATGTCTGAGTCCTCCATTTGTGTTCAAGGTTCTCTTTTTTGACAAAAACAGCCTCTTTAACTTCCCTCTCAAACCAGTTCTTTTCTCTGGCCAAGATCACAGATCTTAGCCTCAAATAGGTGTGATAGTTTCAAAGTAATTTCAGTGTAGTTAGCTCCTCCCTGCAGCCAGTTATTAGCAGTGTCCACCAGCACTCTGACCAGAACTGAAGAAGTAGCTTGGATGAGGTGTGAATAAACTTTGTCCAGTTGACAAACTGAATTTCTCCTTTTTCCGTGGATTCTACCTGGACGACTGAGGGATTCTTCACACATCTCAGTGTAATTGTGGATTTCTCTGGAGTTTGTTGTTGTTAAGGTAAGGAGGGTTTGAATAGGGCCGAGGGGAAATTGCTGAAATACTCAAACATGCATGGATGACATTTAAAACATTTAAAAGGCAGGTTTTTGATGATTTTTTTCTTTAAATGTGTCCATGTGAATCCACAGACACTGCCTGTGTGTAGACAGTCCTCTGCTGAATCCAACAGCTTTGCCTGTGTCAGTGAGGCTCCAAGGCTCCTCCTTTCCTCCCAGTAGGAAACTATAGCCTGGGGAAAAGCGATACCGAGCGGGAGACACTGGTATCAGAGAACACGACACACGGGGCTCTGCAGAGTGTCTCCGAGCGGCTGGAGCCCTGTCCTCCGGACACTCAGCACCAACCAAAGTGAGAAAAGTCTGTCTGCCCCATCTGCAAGAGAATCTCCTTGTTTTGTAGAGGAAATATTCTTCTATATGTGTGGAAATCCTGGAGCAGAATTTTATTTATTAACCTGATGGAATTAAATGAAAGTGAAAATTCTCAGCGCACATGGCTCAGAGGACGCACTGGAGAAATGGCTCTGTTGTGTATATATGTATATATATATGTATATATATATATATATATATATATATATATATATATATATATATATATATATATATATTATATATATACAATATATATATACAATATATATATACAATATATATATACAATATATATATATAATATATATATATATATATACAATATATATAATATATATATATATATATATATACAATATATATATATAATATATATATATATATATACAATATATATAATATATATATATATATATATACAATATATATATATAATATATATATATATATATATATACAATATATATATATAATATATATATATATATATATATACAATATATATATATATATATATATATATATATATATATATATATATATATATATATATATATATATATATATATATACAATATATATATATATATAATATATACAATATATATATATATATATATATAATATATACAATATATATATATATACAATATATATATATACAATATATATATATATATATATATATATATATATACAATATATATATATATATACTATATATATATATATATATACAATATATATATATATACAATATATATATATACTATATATATACAATATATATATATACAATATATATACACTATATATATATATATATATATACTATATAATATATATATATATATATACAATATATATATATATACAATATATATATATATATATATATATATATATATACAATATTTGTGGTATAAGTTGTATATATATGTATAATATAAATTGAATTGAAATTCTGTAGTGGCTCTAAATGGTAAGTCATGCAGGTTTGGATCTTCTGGCCTTTGTTTTAACCTGTAAACATTTTCAAGTTGACATGGGTTGCAGATAAACATGATCGAGTTTCATTGACAAATATGGACCAGATTTTTACTTGGTATTTTTCATTTGACATGTAGCAGCTGAGTTAGCGCAGAATCATCTATTTATCATCTATTTCGACCACGTGGTTGATATGGGTCCAGTTAGACCGAGAATTTATACCACGTGTAGACTTGGAGAAACGGCAAAAACCGTCGCCCGTGTGACTCGCCACAGCGTTTTAGCCGCTCCAAAACAAAATGCTGTGACTTCAATAATGACCCAGTTGTGTAACAGAATGCTGACAGACAGTTTATGTGAGACAAAAAAAAAATGGCTCAAGTCAGACTTACATCTCCAGATTGGATTCATCCATCGTTTTCCAGCAGGCCTCAGTCTGAAGGAAACACACCACATCAGAGTTTGTCACAGCATTTTCACTCCATGTGAGATTAAAATTTGTTATTTTCACCCTCACACTGTTCTCAATCTGTGGTGCACAGGACTCTAGTGGTTCTGAAGTCTGTTTTTATTAATTACACTGTCATTTATGATTTTCAAAGTTAGCATGTCCATACCTGAGAGTGTCCAGTGAGCAGTGGGGGTCCTCCTGTAGAGCAGACAGGAGCTTTACTCCTGTGTCTCCTGGATGGTTGTAGCTCAGGTCCAGTTCTGTCAGATGGGAGGGGTTGGACCTCAGAGCTGAGGCCAGAGAAGCACAGCCTTCCTCTGAGACCAGACAACCTGACAGTCTGAGGACACAGATTATTGTAATCAGTCCATTCATTAGAAACATTCAACCCAAATGAGACAAAGAACAAGTCCCATATCTTTATGTTACTTTATCAAATGATTTTTTCCAATGCAAATACCAACAGGTTCTGTAATAATAGTGAATAATATGAACCCCTCTGACCTGAGCTGTTCCAGTTTACAGTGAGGACTCTTCAGTCCAACAGACAACATCTTCATCCCTGAGTCCTTCAAGTCGTTGTTACTGAAGTCCAGGACTGTCAGACTAGAGGACTGGGAGCTGAGGACTGAGGACAGAGCTTCACAGCTTCTCTCTGACAGGTTACAGCTGCTCAGTCTGGAAAGAGAAAACATTGTTTATGTACAAGTTCAATCAAACCATCCTCTGTTAAACAAAGTGACTCACAGAGCTTTGTTGCAGGCCTTAACCACTGGCAGCAGCCTCAGGAGAGCCTCCTCCGAAGCAGAGTATTTCTTCAGCTCAAACTGGTCCAGATCTTCTTCTGATGACAGTAAGATGAAGGCCAGAGCTGACCACTGAGCAGGAGATAGTCGACCTTCAGACAGACTTCCTGAACTCAGGTACAGTTGGATCTGCTCCACCAGAGAACGCTCATTCAGCTCATTCAGACAGTGGAGCAGATTGATGCTCCTCTCTGCAGACACATCCTCACTCAGCTTCTTCTTTACATACTTAGCTATTTTCTGATTGATCTGCGAGCTACTTCCTGTCCGTTTCAGCAGACCTTGTAGAAGGCTCTGATTGGTCGACAGTGAAAGACCCAAGAGGAAGCGGAGGAGCAGGTCCAGGTGTCCATTTGGACTCTGTAAGGCCTGGTCCACAGCTGTCTGGTAAAAAGGCACTGATTTATCCGTAAACATATTTGTCCTTGATGATGTTTGTTTCTCTGAGAGCAGGTTGATCCCAGTGTTGATGAAGGTCTGGTGGACATGAAGAGCAGCCAGAAACTCCTGCACACTCAGATGGATGAAGCAGTAGACCTTGTCCTGGTACAGGCCTGGCTCCTCTCTAAAGACCTGTGTGAACACTCCGGAGTACACTGAGGCCTCTGCAGCATCCAGCCCACACTCGCTCAGGTCACTCTCGTAGAAGATCAGGTTTCCTTTCTGCAGCTGCTCAAAGGCCAGTTTTCCCAGAGACTCCACCATCTTCTTGGTCTCTGGATTCCAGGGCAAGTCTGCCCCAGATCCTTCTTCATACTTGATGTTCTTGACTTTGGCCTGAACCACCAGGAAGTGGATGTACATCTGAGTCAAGGTCTTGGGCAGCTCTCCTCTCGCTCTGCTTTTCAGCATATACTTCAGGACTGCGGCAGCGATCCAGCAGAAGATTGGCATGTGACACATGATGTGGAGGCTTCTGGACGTCTTGATGTGGGAGATGATTGTGTCGGCCTCTTCTCTGAACCTCTTCCTGAAGTACTGCTCCTTCTGTGAGTCGGTGAACCCTCTGACCTCTGTCACCATGGAGACACAATCAGCAGGGATCTGATTGGCCGCCGCGGGTCGTGTGGTTATCCAGAGGCGAGCGGTGGGAAGAAGGCTCCCCCTGATGAGGTTCACCAGCAGCACGTGCACTGAGGCAGACTCTGTGGGGTTGGTCAGGGCCTCGGTTTGGGTGAAGTCCAAAGGAGGTCTGCACTCGTCCAGACCGTCAAAGATGAAGAGCACCTCGAGGTCTTTAAAGCTGCGGAGTTCTGCTTGTGTTTGACTAAAGAAGTGTTGAACAAGTGTCACCAAGCTGAAGCTTCTCTCCTTCAGCACATTGAGTGCTCTGAAAGTGAACGGGAACAGCAGCTGTATGTCCTGGTTGGCTTTGCCTTCAGCCCAGTCCAGACTGAACTTCTGTGTGAGCACTGTTTTCCCGATGCCAGCCACTCCCTTTGTCAGCACTGTTCTGATTGGTCCATGTGTGTGAGCTGGGCCTTTAAACATCTCTTTACATGTGATGGCTGTCTCTGCTGGGCCTGGTTTCCTGGAGGCTGTTTCCATGTGTCTGACCTCATGTTCCTGGTTGACCTCTGAAGACCCTCCCTCTGTGATGTAGAGCTCTGTGTAGATCTCATTCAGAAGAGTGGAGTCTCCTTCTTTAGCGATGCCCTCAAACACACACTCAAACTTCTGCTGCAGGTCAGACTTCAGTTTACGCTGACAAACTCCAGAATAACATTCTGAATGAAGACAACAGATACAAACCTGGGTGTCAGAGAAGATAAAATGACTGTGAGCACCTGGTTAAATGTGTTAAATGGTCCTACTGCTCCACAGACGCTCAGCCAGGTCCTTCTGCTTCATCCTCTTCAGGAAGTTCAGTGTGATCTTCAGAAGAGCCTCTCTGCAGCTCCTCTGCTCTTCATCCTCAACCTCCACAGGCTCTGAGCATTCTGGGTAATCTGTACTCAGAACCTTGAGGAGCTTCTTCAGCTCCTTCTGGATAAAAGTAAAGATGTCCTCCTCCAGAAGCTGAACAGACACATTATAAACAACACAAATGCAGTCAGTGTCACATCTCTCTCTGTCCTTGCTGGGAGGCGGCTGCTTGTTTTCTCACTCCCTTTTCTACTGCTCTGTGTCTGTATGCCACTTCTTGTCTTCGTCTTATTTCTCCTGTTGGAGTAGATTTTCGAATTCTAAATTATGAAATTGATAAGCTGGTCCTTCAACGCAATTGGCTTTTTTTCATGAAGAAATGTGGGTTCGGGAGAGCCGACTGGAGCTATTTACGATTTGGACTTTTGATGGCAGGACATCTGAATTGGCCTGGGGGATGTTTTCTGATCCATCGGAGAATTGGAATCTCTGCAGCGGACAAAGAGCCCCCGAGCTGTTGGCTGTCATTTTACACCACAGTGGAGCCGTTGAAGACCAGGGAAGGTCTACATCAGAAGGAGACACAGATTGAGAAACTGTACCATCTCCAATCTGTGGATACCCCCCTGACGCTCGGATACCATCACGAATATGGTTGTAGAACTGTGCGAAACAAGCGGCTCAGTCTGCAATCATCTACGCTCCAGGAGGGAGGACTGGAGGTCGCACGGCCCAGCTTGGTGACATGAAGTTGGGGACTTTGCAGAACCAGGTCTCGGACCAATTACCCATTCATCTGAGTTCTAAGTGTATGGATTATGTGCATTTTCCCTAATTAATTATTATTCTGGAGTCTTTGCGACAATGGGACCCTTTGTTTTTTTTGACTCCCTTCTCTCGCACTCAACAGTCCCAAGGTCACAGCACGATATCAAAAGGACATAACATAAATTGGCTAGAACACGATAACATGTATTTATAAAAACACTCTCCCCTCTCACATAGCCTGCCGCCTCAGTTTGTCAATAATATATTTCTCTGTTTTCCATCTCGTTTTTCCCCTCTTCCCCTCCCGTAATGTATTTCCAAGCAAAAAAAAGACCTTGATGTTTACCATTCCACTGTATTACGTCATATGTGTTTGTGACTACTGTGATTGTATCTGCATTTTCTATTCTGTTCATGTTCTGCTATCGCTGATGAGAGGTGGGACGTTAGCGCACCAATCTGCTGCCTTAAGGTCCATTTCCAATCTCATCTCGTATAACAATGACAAATAAAGCTTCCAATTCCAATCTGTGTGAAACAAGCTCTCATTCATCTGAACAGTGAATGACAGACCTTAAATATGGAGTTCAGCTGTGTCTGATGGTGCTGACCACTGGAGACTTCTGGACTTCCACCCCCTCTGTAAAAAAAAGATAATACTCCAATCTGTGGGAGTCCCCATATTTAGAAATGGATGAATTTAAAAACACATTTAACATAAAACATTTGTATCAAACCAATCCAAAACCACAGTGAACATATCCAGAGTCCAGAGACATTGCTGATTTTGGTGAAGTTCTTCATTAGACCAATTAAATGTTCAAATCCTACAGTGGTGCTGAGTATATGAAGTGCTGTCGATGGAGGAGGTTGTTACTTCACGTACTGTGGATCAGGTTCTTGTTTGAAATTCCCCACTTGTGCCTTTGAGCGATCACTCTTCAATGACACTGCACTGGTCCCAGGAGCAGGTCTGTGGACACAGAGGGAGCAGTGGCTTTAGTCTGAGCTCTGACATGGATCCATGCTGTGCACGCTTCATTCAAACAAAATGTGGCGTCTGTTTTACATGTAATGTCTATGTCGTGCACGTCCAGGCTCGTCCAGCGCTCCCAAAGACCAAAACCAAAAGTGAATGAGCTTTTTCCATGTGTGTTTGTGATCCTGAGCTAAGTTACAGCAGCTTTTCTTTTCTTATAAAGTCACCAGCTATCAGAACTTTGGACTAACAAAATAAAAGTTATTTTTAGAGACTGGATGAGCACAGAAGGAAGTCTGGGAGCCCCTGGATAAGCAGAAGAAAATGTCCTGTGTCCTGTGTGTGTGGAGCTTGAGAGACATTGGAAGAAGTTAGAGTTAGCTCCAATCCATCTAAGAAATGTGTATATATATATTTATATATATATATATATATATATATATATATATATATATATATATACACACACACACACAACCAAGTGGCAGGCATAGTGTACAGAAACATCTGTTGCGGAGAATGACCGAGCCAAGATCCTGTGGGACTTCCAGATACAGACTGACAGAATGGTGATGGCGAACCAACCAGACATAGTGGTGGTGGATAAGCAACAGAACAGAGCCGTGGTGGTGGACATTGCAATCCCAAGCAATGGTAACATCAGGAAAAAGGAACACGAGAAACTAGAGAAATACCAGGGGTTCAAGGAAGAGCTGGAGAAGGCCTGGAAGGTGAAGGCATCAGTGGTGCCCGTGGTGATCGGAGCACTCGGGGCTGTAACCCCCAAACTGGAGGAGTGGCTACAACAGATCCCAGGAAAAACATCAGACATTTCAGTCCAGAAAAGTGCAGTACTAGGAACAGCAAAGATATATATATATATATATATATATATATATATATATATATATATATATATATATATATATATATATATATATAACATTATTATTAATTCAAGGATTCAAAGCTTTTATTGTCATATGCACAGTAAAGAAACATGTTTCCCTGTACAATGAAATTTTTACTTTGCTGCCCAACCTGGATGCCAAGAGCAAAAAGTTAAAATAGATAAATAAGATGAAGAGAAGCATGTAAAAAGTATAATCAATAGAAACAATCTTTACCGAATATACACTATGAAAAATATAGGCTGGCGCTATGTACATATTTACAGATAATGTGCAACATTAGTTTTATGTGCAGCTGTCAGTAGTAAAAACGGGGTGTAAACATGATATAGTGCAAACAGGAAGTGTAAATATGGTTGATATAGTGCAAACAGGAAGTGTAAACATGGTTGATATCGTGCAAACAGGAAGTGTAAACATTGGAGCAGTTACATGTGCAGCTGTAATCTGACACATTATCTTAA
This sequence comes from Paratrypauchen microcephalus, assembly GCA_036785185.1. NCBI lineage: Eukaryota > Metazoa > Chordata > Actinopteri > Gobiiformes > Gobiidae > Paratrypauchen > Paratrypauchen microcephalus. The sequence continues at coordinate 2,453,807 of JAVJIX010000092.1, forward strand.
CAGTTGGTCAATAATAGTGCAAATTACTCATGTGCAAAGTATCGGTCAGTCAGTGTCCAGGAGGGGGGGCTATGCTCAGCGGTTCAAGAGTCTGATAGCAGTTGGGAAGAAAGAGTTCTTAAGTCTGGTAGTCCTGCTTTTCACACTCCTGTACCTCCGGCCTGAAGGTAGGAGTGTGAATAGTCCATGTTGGGGGTGGGTGGGGTCTTTGATGATGGAGGCAGCTCTCTTGCGGACTCTGCGATGGTAGATGCTCTGCAGAGATGATGGAGGAGTCCTGGTGATCTTTGTGGCCGTCTTAACCACTCTCTGCAGGCGTTTGTGGTACTTCACAATAGTGTTGCCGTACCACACAGTGATGCAGCTGGTCAGGATGGACTCGATGATGCAGCTGTAGAAGTTGCTGAGGATTTTGGGTGACATGCCAAATTTCCTCAGCCTCCTCAGGAAGTACAGCCGCTGTTGAGCCTTCTTCACCACCTGTGTAGTGTTGAGTGTCCAGGTGAGGTCATCACTGATGTGGACCACCAGGTATTTAAAGGTGCTCATCCTCTCCACCTCAAGGTCCCGGATAAACAGGGGCTGATGAGATCTCCTCTCCTTCCTCATGTCCACTATCATCTCCTTGATCTTGTCTGTGTTGAGAATGAGGTTGTTGTCCCCACACCATGTCACCAGACTGTCCACCTGTGACACGACCTATCACAGCGGTGTCGTCAGCAAACTTCAGGATGATGTTCTTGGGGTGGGATGCAATGCAGTTGTGGGTGAACAGGGTGTAGAGGATGGGGCTGAGGACGCAGCCCTGCGGGATACCGATGTTAGTGGTGATGCTGGCTGAAGTTCTGTTTCCAGTCCTGACAGACCCGGGGTCTGCCAGTCAGGAAGTCCAGAAGCCAGTCACAGAGGGCAGGGTGCAGTCCAAGTGTTGACAGTTTGTGGGTGAGTCTGTGGGGGATGACTGTGTTGAAGGCGGAGCTGTAGTCAATAAAGAGTATCCTAGGAGTCTTTATTTTCCAGGTGGGAGAGCGAGACGGAGGGCGGCGGCGATGGCGTCAGAGGTGGACCTGTTGGGCCTGTAGGCATATTGTAGGGGTTGATAGACTCTGGTATGCTGCTCTGAATGTGGGGCAGTACCACTGTCTCGAAACACTTCATAATGATTGAAGTGAGTGCTACTGGCCTGTAGTCATTCAGGCAGGATGGGGGGGTTCTTCTTGGGGAGGGGGACAATGGTGGTGGTTTTGTAGCAGGTGGGGACAGTGCGTTGGCTGAGGTAGAGGTTGAAAATGGAGGTGAAGACATCAGCCAGCTCATTAGCACATGCTCGGAGGGCCCTCCCAGGAATACTGTCTGGACCTGGGGTTTTGCGGGGGTTGGTCCTCCTCAGGGCTTTGTGTACCTGGGCTGATGTGATGACAGGTGCATCCGCTTTGTACTCAGCCTCATCGCCAAATCTAAAAGCAGCAGCTGGTTGGGGAACTTCCTGACCTGTGTAGTGGGTACAATGTTCTTAACACAAGAGCTGATATAACCACTCTCATACTCAGCATAGTCATCTACACTGACAGAAGAGTCCTCCCTAGCAGCTGCACCTCTAAACACATCCCAGTATGTGGTGGCAAAACAGTCCTGCAGAGTGTTCTCAGCCTCTGGTGTCCAACGTTGAACCTGTCTGGTGACACGGTCTGACTGAGTCTTTGTCTAAGCCGGATATATGATAATAATAATAATAATAATAATAATAATAATAATAATAATAATAATAATAATAATAATAATTATAATAATAATTATAATAATAATTATAATAATAATTATAATAATAATTATAATAATAATTATTATTATTATTCAGTTTTATACAGCACTTTTCTGGACACTCAAAGGACATTATGGACATTATATGACTTTGTATCAGGATCAAGTCTGATCACTGGCCTAAATGTTGGCCTTTCAAATTTAATTTAATCATTTATTAGTTTCATTTAAACTTTTTGAATGTTTTATTCAAGACTTGTGGAAACTCACGTCTCTGTGGCAAAATCATGTCGCTGTCCTATAGACCAGTCACTCCTGAGGGACTCACAGCTGGGACCAGGTTCAGACGGAGGATGTTTCTGGTGTTTCCTGAGACACAGAAGAAAACACACTTCACTCACAGTAAAACACATGCGACTGTTCTGACTCATGTCAGATACTTCAGGAGGTTCTACAAAGTGTTCATGAGGTTTTCACCACAGACGCTTCAGTAAATAGAGGCCTGGGAGCTTGAGAGTTCTGCAGTATCTTTGCTGTTCCTGATACTGCACTTTTCTGGACTGAGATGTCTGATGTTTCTCCTGGATCTGCTGTAACCTCCTCCAGTCTGGGGGTTACAACCCCGAGTGCTCTGAGTACAGGAACAGCAAAGATACTGCAGAACTCTCAAGCTCCTAGTCCTCTAGTAGAGGACCCGAGCTGGATGAGGGGGAGAGACCAACCACCGTGGAAGGTGAGGAGCACATTTGTTTTTGTGTGTTTCACGTCAGGACTCTGCTCCAGGTGAATTTCTGACAGTGACACTGAATGTAATAGATGTTTGTTAAATCAGTAAAATCCTTCAGTGTCTGTGTTCCATTTGACCCCAAGACGATCCACAGTGACCCAGCACATGTTCACCTGGTGTTTTTGATCCTCACATTGTGTCCATGTAAACACACACAACACTCAGATCAGGATAAAACCAGGACTAAACCAAGTCTAAACCAGGACTAAGTCAGACTTACTGTGGACCATGCTCCTTTTTAAAATCAATCAGTCGTTTAATAGAGCGTTCACTTCCCAGCGCCGCCCTGCTGGTGGTGGGAGGGTCTGCGTCCTCTCTGTGCTCGCTCTGATCCATGCTCAGTCCAGAGTCCTGCAGAATGACATCACAGTGTGTAGCCTGATTATAACCAGGTCTAAACCAGGTCTAAACCAGGACTAAACCAGGTCTAAACCAGGTCTAAACCAGGACTAAACCAGGTCTAAACCAGGACTAACCCAGGACTAAACTAGGACTAAACCAGGACTAAACCAGGTCTAAACCAGGACAACACCAGGACTAAACCAGGACTAAACCAGTCTAAACCAGGACTAAACTAGGACTAAACCAGGACAACACCAGGACTAAACCAGGCCTAAACTAGGCCTAAACCAGGTCTAACCCAGGACTAAACTAGGTCTAAACCAGGACAAAACCAGGACTAAACCAAGCCTAAACCAGGACTAAACCAGGTCTAAAGTTCACAACTTAACCGAGCACTAAATCAAGACTAAACCAGGTCTTATGTTTACCACTAAACTCAGGATTAAACCAGGACTAAACCAAGACTAAACCAGGACTAAAACAGGCCTAAGTCAGGACTAGACCCAGTGTTGAATCAAACTTGTGAAACCTGAGTGGATCTGAAGCGTCCAGAGTGTCCCAGAGAAAAGTGTGCGTTTGAAGGAAGAGGGTAAGGGTCAGGGTTGTTTGTGTGTTTAATCTGGAGTGACTCAGAGCCGCTCTTCTATTGGCTGCGGCCCAGGTGGTCGAGGCTTCATGCAAAGTTTAGAAGTGTGTATTTTTGAAGTATATGACACTGATGGTGTTGGTATTTTAGTGCCTGTTTGTGTCAGGATTGTAATAGTTTTAATGTAGATTTGCCTGCCTGGGACCAGGATGTTCTGCAGTAAAAAAATCGAGACATGATCATGGCGTTGAAGAAGGTGTGAGCTGCGTCCAGAGCAATGTTCCCTCTAAGGTGCTTGCACTGCCCAGACGTTCAGTGCGCACATCAAATTCTTTTCAGCACATAAAATAAAATCTAACTTGAACTGAGCGCTGGGTTGACACACAGAATCCAGTCTGATAGATTCAGTTTGCACATGTGAACGTGACATGCGTTAGGGACAAGCCAACTACAAACAGACACATTTCAACCGTATTTCGCTCGCTTCCTTCAGTATGACCATATTTGTGTCCAACCGCAGGAAAAATAATACCAAGTCGTCTCGGAGGCGTTTTGAGTTATTCGCAGATTCTTAAAGTACAGGTTCTAAGCTTTCCAATGATGTCTTACATGTGAAAATCTGACCATATTTAAAAAGTTATCTCTATTTGAAAGCAGCCATACCAGATTTTCTAAATCCCAGATAATCCCTCTCGAAGTTTGGTCTTTTCAGCCCTCCTTGCCTCATTTGCATGACATTAAGCTAAATGTATGCTTTTAAGCAGTTATCTGAAACATGGAGTGGGTTCTTCTGCTGTTGGACTCATGAACAATTCATAACATCTGCACAAAGTTGGACACTTTATATCACCAGTCACTTTAATTACGTCATGTTTGCACTACTGTTCTGATGCTGCTCATCTGGACCTTTTTGTTATTTGGATTGTTTATTATTTTTTACTATATTATAGCTATATTTTAGTTATTATTATTATTATTATTTAGTGTCTATACTCTAGTTATTACTATTATTATTTAGTGTTTTATGTTTGCACCTTATCACCGAGACAAGTTCCTAGTTTTGTGAATTCTGTTCACTTGACAATGGCAATAAAAGTCTTTCTGATTCTGATTCTGATTCATGATCTCCACTAGCACATTCTGCAAAAAAAAACAAAAACGAAAGTCACAAATAAAAAAAATAAAAAACACAAAAACTGCATTTTCTGAGAATTTGTAATGCCGACATGCGCCCTCAGCTTCCGCGGTGGCACACATTTGTCCTGCACATCTCCTCAGAGCGGCAGGTCCGCACCAGCCGACAGGAGCGCTGTTGCACACACTCCACGTAGGGAAGAACAGAAGAGGAGACAGAGCCATAATGTAATCCTCGGCTCTTTTCTTTTTTCTGTCCCAGTCATAGATTTTTGTGAGCAAAAAAAAAAAAAAAACGGGACTTTCTCATAGTGTGAATTCTCTCCCCAGAGCGTTATTCCACAGAGCTCTGACACTCACACAAAAGTACTGAAATAGGCTGATAATTAAAATGCAAGATATAAAGTGATAAAAATGTATACTTATTTTGGAGATCACTATTTTGGGAAAGACTCATCTTATAGTGGCCTATAGGTCCTACAATCCCTGAAGCTACATGCAGGCTATATTTATCAAGCTGAAAAAAATCTCTCTTCATGTGGTTTTACAGGTTTATACACTATAATTAAATTTTATGTATGTATGAGGTTATTTTTGAAATATTGTACTGTTCAATGTTTCACTGACCACAGCAGGACTCACACTGACATACAACATATGCAAATCTCATCAACAGATTTTTCTCTTTGTCATTCTAAATGGACCAAAAAAATCAGTTAAATTAAAAGTAATCTAATCAGACCCTCCAGGAATTCGCGATGTTGCGATTTGCAACTTCAACGCAACTTCAGCCAATCCCCGTGAATTCAGGGCAGCGTTGCAATTTTGACCAATCACCGCAACTTTCCCGCAATTTTGACCAATTTTGACCAGTCATCGGCGACGTATTGAACTCACGTGGACCAACTTCCTTCTGCCTTACTTCCCTGTGACGAAACGAAACTGCCTCCGTGTCCCCAGTTCGGAGCGTGGTTTGAAGGGGGCTCAGACTGCAGTCAAGGCGGTGCACACTTGCTCAGCCCTGAGTGCACTCCGCGGACCGCATTGCCGTCTGCGAAATGCGACAGGTCTCGCAACTACGGGAAGCAGCCGCCGACTCCATTTCTCCCATAGAAGAAGTAGCGCGCGGTGCATGCTGGGATATATGAGTGCAGCGATGCGCGCTTTTTCATGCGCTTGGTCCACGCCCCGATTTCCATGGAAACGACTGCGGTCTTCGGAAGGCGTGTTAACTGCACATGGGACAGAAAATGACGCAATGCCCTTCAAACCACGCTCCGAACTGTGCACTCTGGGAATTGGGACACGGCTTCTAATGGCAAAGAAACATGTCTGCGGCCAGGCATTTGCCCACAAAAATAACAGCAAAAGACCGGGCGAAACAGTTCCCCTCCTAGTAGTAATTTATTTTCGATGTTGGTAAGGTTGTTTTAGGACCATATCTGTGATCTCTGTGTCCTTGTATTATTCTTTGTCAGTAATAACTCAGTATTCAAAATATTACTCAATTTTGATAACAGGAGAAGTTCAATTTGTCAACTGGACAAAGTTTGTTTGGTTGAAAACGTTTCGCCGCTCATCCGAGAGGCTTCGTCAGCTCTGGTTATTGTGCTGGTTAGACACTGCTTATATCTAGCTGCCAGGAGGCACTCCCTACACTGAAAAAGCTCTGAAAACGATCCCCCCTAATCTGTCTCTTTGTTTTTCAAATTACTCTGGCGACTAGTTTCGACCCCCTACTCAACGTCTAACGACCCTCTCCACCCCTCTGCCCTGGCTTGTCTGCCCTAATGTTTCTTTGTCTGTTTTGACTTGGTTTATGAATCGAATTATAAATGGGAGACAAGTTATGTCTAACTCCCCCATTTCTGTTTAACGACGGATTCTCTTTTTTGACAAAAATAGCCTCTTTAACTCCCCTCTCAAAGCAGTTCTTTTCCCTGGCTAAGATCTGAACCTCACTGTCCTCAAAAGAATGGCCCGTGGCTTCTAGGTGAAGATGTACGGCAGATGACGGTCCACTCTGGCACGCCCGTCTGTGTTGGTACATCTTCTTGTGAAGAGGCTGTTTGGTTTCTCCAGTGTAGCGCTCACTGCAGTCTTCACTACACTGAATGGAGTAGACCACATTGCTTTGTTTGTGGCTCGGTGTTCTCTCCTTTGGGTGGACGAGTTTTTGTCTTAAAGTGTTTGTGGGTTTGAAATAGACTGGAATTTCATATTGTCTGAAAATCCTCTGTAGTTTTTCCGAAACGCCGGCCAGGTACGGAATCGCTACCCCTTTCCTCCTGGGTTCGGATTCTCTGTTGTCTTGTTTCTTGCCTCACATTACTCAATTTTAATTACAAAAAGGGAAAATAACAACTATTTATCGCAACTTTCACTTCCTCCTGCAACAAAATCGCAACAAAAACCTTAAAAGCACCGCAACTTTCATCGCAACTTTTTGGAAAAGTTCATGCAAGTTCAGGCATTTTAGCCCGCAACAATCACAAAAAATGCCCGCGAAATCCTGGGGGGTCTGTCTAATGGAAATAACTGCAGTAATTTGATGAATGAGCTGTAACTTGTGATGATCTCAGGTGTGACACTGGTGTGGCCACAGTGTGCAGGTCGGATGTCGCTCACAGGGTCCAAGGAACGCTCAGGGAATTCGTGTGTTTGCTCAGACACATGAAAAATTAGGGGGAACATTGGTTCAGACTGAGTGAGGTTCTGATGCTTCTGAAGGTTTTTATGTCGTAGTTGAGGCTTTGGCACATGTGTTTTATGTGTTTTTTTAAATGTGAGAGTGGGATCCAGAGTTATGGTGATGTTTTGTATGTTTTCTCCTTGTACAGTGATGGTGGGTAAAGGTGACTTTTTTCTGAGGCATGAACATGTGGCTGTGGCTCCAACAGTGTCTCCACCTCCAAGTGTGACTGAATGAAAACTGCTCTGTAGAGCTTTGGGCCGTACAAACATTTAGGGATGCACGATATATCGGCATCAACATCGGTATCGGCTGTTATCGTCAAGGTTGGGTTTTAACATATCGGTATCGGCCCGATGTGTAAAAGTGGGCTGATATTAATGACCGATATTTGTCAGTACAGTAATCCCTCGAATTAACCTTTTCTCACATTTCTTTCTTGTTTAAACACTCAAACTTTCGTAGATTTTCAAGAAAATGTATTAAGGGGTGCGCGCGGACGCGTGCGCTCATCGTGCTCAGATCCGTGATCCGTGCGAGACCGCGCGTCCCACCTGGGGCTGCGAGCACGAGACCCGTGCCCAAACCGTGCCTCCTCTAGACCAGGTCTAAACCAGTTCTAAACCAGGACTAGACCAGGTCTAAACCAGCTCTAAACCAGGACTAGACCAGGTCTAAACCAGGATTAAACCAGGACTGGATCAGGACTAGACCAGGTCTAAACCAGGAATAAACCACGGCGTGCGGCTCTTTGCCTGGTTTCGTGCGGCTCTTGCGTTCGTTCATGTCGAGGTTCGATGTGCTTGGACTGCGTGCCTCCTCCTCAGGACTGTGGTTTAATCCTGGTTTAGACCTGGTATAGACCTGCTTTAGTCCTGGTTTAGACCTGGTCTAGTCCTAGTTTAGTCCAGGTCTAGACCTGGTCCAGTCCTGGTTTAGTCCAGGTTTAGTCCTGGTCCAGTCCAGGTTTATACCTTGTTTAGACCTGGTTTAGACCTGGTCTAAATCATATCAAATCAAACAATATTTATAAGGCGCTTTTCATACAAAATTGTAGCACAAAGCGCCTTACAGTGGTCAAGGATTAGAAGATTGACCTTTATTGATCTCGCACAGGAGGAATTGTTTCTATATTTGACCCGGGGACCATCCCCATAATTTGTTTTGTTATTTAGGCTTGGTCAGGACCTAAGATGGAGGATTTTACTTATGGCGCATGTTTGGGTCTAGACCTGATTTAGTCCGCGTTTAGTCCTGGTCTAGTTCCAGTCTGGTCCCAGGCGGCCCCCCCGCGTCCCCCATCTATAACATCAATCTGCAAAGGTCCCTTAGCCAATCAGGACGCAGAACACAATGTTACACTATTAAAAAAAAAATAAATAAAAATAAATTGGAAAAAACACATTTTGAAAATAAAGACATTCAAAAATTCATTTTGCATGATTTTCAGTCTGTATTAAATGTTATCTCAGAATTAAATATAAATAAATATTGGTATCGGCCGATAACAGCAACATTAAAGGGATAGTGCGTTTTTAAAAAAAAAAGTTAATCTGTATGGGTTTCCTTCTAAAAGTTCCGTGTGTTGACACCGGCTTACCTCTGACACACTCAGCTGATCCCGGTTCGGCTCGCTTTCAGCCTGTTCACTTGTAAACTTCCCCTTGGGGCGGACCGCATCTGCCGTACACTTCCGCTAAAGGTGAACAGGTTGATACGCTAACGTGACACAATACGCGATCGCTAAGTTCACTGCTGGATGTTTCGTTGACAACTGTTTGGGACGCAAATATATCACCTTTCGGACAAATGTTTTGTTTTGAGAAGATAAACAAGCTTTATTTCATGTTCCTGAGAAGTTACCGGACCTACTTACGTGGGCTCCAGAAAGCGAGTCGAACCGGGATCAGCTGAGACTGTCAGAGGTGTCAACACACGGAACTTTTAGAAGGAAACCCATACAGATTAACATTAAAAAAACGCACTATCCCTTTAATATCGGATATGGGTATCAGCTAAAATATTCACATCGATGCATCCCTACAAAGATTCGTTCATTCACTGAAACACAGTTCAAACCTCGTCCATATTAAAGCACAAACACAAAAACATTCAATAATCTGTGTATTTATTTGTGACTCCAGCTGCTCCACACACATTTAAACTCTGTCCTCTTCATGTGCATAAGCTGTTTGTGCTTTTGTCTTTGTCACTTTGGAACTCGGCAGGTAAGTTCACCTTGTGGATCAATAAAGTGTAAATGTGTCCGAAATCCAAGTGCCTTCAGTCCAAAGTGATTAAAAACAGGAAAGTAAATACATGTATTTACTTTCATTATATATTCATGATTTGCTGAATGTTTGTACAGACTTTAATACTGTGTTGTGAAGATGATGCCGTCATTTTTACAAACGTAAAGTCTGTATAGAAGCCTCAGAGAACATCAGCAGCACCTTATAGATACACAAAACCTTATAGACGCACAACACCTTATAGACGCACAACACAGACACACAACACCTTATAGATACACAACGCCTTATAGATACACAACGCCTTATAGACGCACAACACCTTATAGACGCACAACACAGACACACAACACCTTATAGATACACAACGCCTTATAGATACACAACACCTTATAGATGCACAACGCCTTATAGACGCACAACACCTTATAGACGCACAACACAGACACACAACACCTTATAGATACACAACGCCTTATAGATACACAACGCCTTATAGATACACAACGCCTTATAGATGCACAACGCCTTATAGACGCACAACACCTTATAGATACACAACGCCTTATAGATACACGCCTTATAGTTACACAACACCTTATAGACGCACAACACAGACACACAACGCCTTATAGACACACAACACCTTATAGACGCACAACACAGACACACAACACCTTATAGTTACACAACACCTTATAGACGCACAACACAGACACACAACGCCTTATAGACACACAACACCTTATAGACGCACAACACAGACACACAACGCCTTATAGACACACAACACCTTATAGACGCACAACACAGACACACAACACCTTATAGATACACAACGCCTTATAGATACACAACACCTTATAGATGCACAACGCCTTATAGACGCACAACACCTTATAGACGCACAACACAGACACACAACACCTTATAGATACACAACGCCTTATAGATACACAACGCCTTATAGATACACAACGCCTTATAGATGCACAACGCCTTATAGACGCACAACACCTTATAGATACACAACGCCTTATAGATACACGCCTTATAGTTACACAACACCTTATAGACGCACAACACAGACACACAACGCCTTATAGACACACAACACCTTATAGACGCACAACACAGACACACAACACCTTATAGTTACACAACACCTTATAGACGCACAACACAGACACACAACGCCTTATAGACACACAACACCTTATAGACGCACAACACAGACACACAACACCTTATAGATACACAACGCCTTATAGATACACAACACCTTATAGATAGACAACACCTTATAGATACACAACACCTTATAGATAGACAACACCTTATAGATGCACAACACAGACACACAACACCTTATAGATACACAGCACCTTATAGATACACAACGCCTTATAGATACACAACACCTTATAGATACACAACACCTTATAGACGCACAACACAGACACACAACACCTTATAGATAAACAACGCCTTATAGATACACAACGCCTTATAGATACACAACACCTTATAGATACACAACACCTTATAGACGCACAACACAGACACACAACACCTTATAGATACACAACACCTTATAGATACACAACGCCTTATAGATACACAACACCTTATAGATACACAACACCTTATAGACGCACAACACAGACACACAACGCCTTATAGATACACAACGCCTTATAGATACACAACACCTTATAGATACACAACACCTTATAGACGCACAACACAGACACACAACACCTTATAGATACACAACGCCTTATAGATACACAACACCTTATAGATACACAACACCTTATAGATACACAACACCTTATAGACGCACAACACAGACACACAACACCTTATAGATAAACAACGCCTTATAGATACACAACGCCTTATAGACGCACAATACAGACACACAACACCTTACAGATACACAACACCTTATAGACGCACAACACAGACACACAACATTCAGTCAGTGTCAGCGTTGTGTGTCATGATTGTGTCGTATTGTGTGAGTCTGCTGTGTGAAGTTGTTGCTCGGGGCCACAGGTGTAAAGAAGCTTCGGGTCAGAGCTGTGGAGAGGCGAGCCCATTCTCAGTAAAAGTGTGTTTTTCAATAAAAACACAAAAAAGATGTCCACACTCACTGGAATATTCTTATTAAAGCAATGGCATCTCCATGGCGACAAGCAGGTGGCACACCCTCCAAAAGTTACATACTGCACCTTTAACGGCATCCCAGTTTGTATTTGGACCAGAACTAAACTAGGACTAACCCGGAACTAAATCAGGACTGGACCATAACTAAACCAGGACTAGACTAGCACTAAACCAGGACTAACCCGGAACTAAATCAGGACTAGACTAGAACTAAACCAGGACTAGACTAGCACTAAACCAGGACTAACCCGGAACTAAATCAGGACTAGACTAGAACTAAACCAGGACTAGACCAGAACTAAACCAGGACTAGACTAGAACTAAATCAGGACTAGACCAGAACTAAACCAGGACTAGACTAGAACTAAACTAGGACTAGACCAGAACTAAACCAGAACTAGACTAGAACTAAACCAGGACTAACCCGGAACTAAATCAGGACTAGCCTAGAACTAAACCAGGACTAGACCACAACTAAACCAGGACTAGACTAGAACTAAACCAGGACTAGACCAGAACTAAACCAGGACTAACCCGGAACTAAACCATGACTAGAACTAAACCAGGACTAGACCAGAACTAAACCAGGACCAGATCAGAACTAAACCAGGACTAGACGAGAACTAAACCAGGACTAGACCAGAACTAAACCAGGACTAACCCGGAACTATACCATGACCAGAACTAAACTAGGACTAGAATAGAACTAAACCAGGACCAGATCAGAACTAAACCAGGACTAGACCAGAACTAAACCAGGATTAGACCAGAACTAAACCAGGACTAGACTAGAATTAAACCAGGACTAACCCGGAACTAAACCACGACTAGAACTAAACCAGGACTAGACCAGAATTAAACCAGGACTAGACCAGAACTAAACCAGGACTAGACCAGAACTAAACCAGGACTAACCTGGAACTAAACCACGACTAGAACTAAACCAGGATTAGACCAGAATTAAACCAGGACTAGACCAGAACTAAACCAGGACTAGACCAGAACTAAACCAGGACCAGATCAGAACTAAACCAGGACTAGACCAGGATGAGCAGAGGGCAAACCACCACAGTAACACTTGAGTCTTCCTTCAGTCTGGAGAGTCTTTTGGTTCGGGTATGTTCACGGACACCAGCTGGTAAAGGGGTAGAGCGCGTATGCTCACGGACACCAGCTGGTAAAGGGGTAGAGCGCGTATGCTCACGGACACCAGCTGGTAAAGGGGTAGAGCGGGTATGTTCACGGACACCAGCTGGTAAAGGGGTAGAGCAGACAGTGCAGCGTCTTAAACCTGAAGGACAGAAAAACAGTGGTTTACATGTATGCAGAGGCCTCCAAAGACGTTTGGAAACATGCGGATGACGACTTCCGGTGGAGTTCCCGACACTGGGCATGTGATCAAACCGTGGATTCAGCAGCAGCGTCTTCATGACCTGCCGAAGCTTTCCAGGGGAACGGGATTCTAATCGCAGCTTCAGTGTCTCTTAGGGTGTTTTCATACTTGGTCCTTTCAGCCATTTAAACAAACTCAGACCGATGCTTTTTTTCTATGAACGCTCCGACCTTCCCCAGACCCTCTGCGGTTTGTTAAAACGTCAGTGGTACGGTTTGCCTGATCTGCACATTGTAAACACAAAGTGCACCGGGTTCACTTTGCCTTTTTCAGTGTATTGTGACTTCCTTCGCTTGCCGTAGATCTGTCACATGACTATAACCGGGAACACGTCTGTAAACATGGCGGGCCGTGGTCGTTGTCGTGGCTACATCAACGCCAATACAAATATGTCGTCTGTAATCTGAATATTTGTATTTTCCCGTGAATGGAGCAAATTTCAAAAACACAGGAGGGCAGTGCAGTAGTGACAATTACCCAGAATTTCCAGTGTACCCGGAATTCATTGCGTTGGGGGACTGAGAGCTCTAGAGGACCTGGAGTTCTGGAGGACCTGGAGTTCTGGAGGACCTGGAGGTCTAAAGGACCTGGAGCTCGAGAGGACCTGGAGCTCTAGACTAGAGGATCTGGAGCTCTAGACTAGAGGACCTGGAGCTCTAGACTAGAGGACCTGGAGCTCTAGAGGACCTGGAGCTCTAGACTAGAGGACCTGGAGCTCTAGACTAGAGGACCTGGATCTCTGGAGAACCTGGATCTCTGGAGGACCTGGAGCTCTGGAGGACCTGGAGCTCTAGAGGACCTGGAGCTCTGGAGGACCTGGAGCTCTAGAGGACCTGGAGCTCTAGACTAGAGGACCTGGATCTCTGGAGGACCTGGATCTCTGGAGGATCTGGAGCTCTGGAGGACCTGGAGCTCTAGAGGACCTGGAGCTCTGGAGGACCTGGAGCTCTGGAGGACCTGGAGCTCTGGAGGACCTGGAGCTCTAGAGGACCTGGAGCTCTGGAGGACCTGGAGCTCTAGAGGACCTGGAGCTCTGGAGGACCTGGAGCTCTGGAGGACCTGGTGTGAACAGAAAGGGGACTGGGGCCCTAAGTTCAAGTGGACCAGAAAGAAGGTCCACTTTGTAATAAATTCATAATCTGGCAAAATGAACTGAGTTCTTATTCTGTTGGTTCACTTTTTGGTTCCAGTTCCAGTTTTTGGTTTGAGTCCAGTTCACTTAAAGGGGACGATGTGTGAAAACGCCCTTACAGACCACTGTTTGGAACTGTCGATCTGCCGAACATAACGGAACGCTACAGTGACGTCTTTTTATTATTATTATTAATTAAATTAGACATATTATAATACACAAATGAATAGGCAATTTATAGAAGGAAAAAAATTAAAGAAAAAAAGAAAGAATGCAGTGACATCTAGATGAAGAAAACCGGATTTCCGGAGTTCCTATCGCCAACAGAACCCAAAGGAAGTCACCATCCGCATGTTCCCAGACGTCTTCTGGTTTTGTGACGTAAACGTGAATAAAGCCCATTGTTCTTTAGTTTCATTACAAATGTAAGTTATTGTTTGCCAAACGATGTGAATATGAATCAATCCTAATTTAATGAACATGAGTTAATGTCTGTACTTTATCCCACTTTATACACGAGTTATGTCACATCTGCATGTAACTTTATAACTTATCCCAAAAAACACATCCCACCATCAAGTCCTCACCAGGTGACTCGACTCGTTCCTGACTTGACTTGTTCATGACTCGACTCGTTCCTGACTCGACTCGTTCCTGACTCGACTCGTTCCTGACTCGACTCGTTCGTGATTCGACTCGTTCCTGACTCGACTCGTTCCTGACTCGACTCGTTCCTGACTCGACTCGTTCGTGACTCAACTCGTTCCTGACTCGTCTCGTTCCTGACTCGACTTGTTCGTGACCCGATTTGTTCAGGACCCAGCTTGTTCCTGACTCGACTCGTTCCTGACTCGACTCGTTCCTGACTCGACTCGTTCCTGACTCGACTCGTTCCTGACTCGACTCGTTTGTGACTCGACTCGTTCCTGACTTGACTCGTTCCTGACTCGACTCGTTCCTGACTCGACTCGTTCCTGACTCGACTCGTTCCTGACTCGACTCGTTTGTGACTCGACTCGTTCCTGACTTGACTCGTTCCTGACTCGACTCGTTCCTGACTCGACTCTTTCCTGACTCGACTCGTTTGTGACTCGACTCGTTCCTGACTTGACTCGTTCCTGACACGACTCGTTCCTGACTCGACTCGTTCCTGACTCGACTCGTTCCTGACTCAACTCGTTCCTGACTCGTCTCGTTCCTGACTCGACTCGTTCCTGACTCGACTCGTTCATGGCTCTACTCGTTCCTGACCCGACTCGTTCGTGACTCGACTCGTTCCTGACTCGACTTGTTCCTGACTCGACTCGTTCATGGCTCTACTCGTTCCTGACCCGACTCGTTCCTGACTCGACTCTTTCCTGACTCGACTCGTTCCTGACTCGACTCGTTCCTGACTTGACTCGTTCCTGACTCGACTCTTTGATTCTTAAACGTTTACTCTTCTGTAAATACAAAGTCAAACCTGGAGGGGTCCTGCTCTGTGCTGAAGCTGCCTCTAATCTCAATGGTGTTCAGTTTGTCCTCCAGGATGCCATAGCTCAGAGTGACCTGCAGAGGGAGACACAGGGTCATTAAATAAAGATTTAATACGGGTACTTTATTCCTGGAACAAAACCAAAGTCATACGTCTCTGATTGGGACAAACTCCTGTTTAAATGTCTCATGAAATGTCTCAGGTTGGGTCTGAATATGACACTACTGGTACTTCGCAGCTGATGTCCTGAAATTCCCTTAGGGTGTGAAGCTAACTGGAGGTACTGCTCTGGCTAAATCCCACATGTTCTGCAGAAACAAACCGGATTAAATACAAAACAACAGAGGACGGACCGGAGCCTCCGTGTCTATCTGTGTATCTCGACTGTAAAACCCAAATGGGTGTTTACCTCCTGAGGTGATGGAGCTGGGTGGGTCTCCAGGTGAGTTCTCTTACCTGTCTCCTGATGTTACGTTACGGTATTTGTTCTCCAGGTGAGTTCTCTTACCTGTCTCCTGATGTTACGTTACGGTATTTGTTCTCCAGGTGAGTTCTCTTACCTGTCTCCTGATGTTACGTTACGGTATTTGTTCTCCAGGTGAGTTCTCTTACCTGTCTCCTGATGTTACGTTACGGTATTTGTTCTCCAGGTGAGTTCTCTTACCTGTCTCCTGATGTTACGTTACGGTATTTGTTCTCCAGGTGAGTTCTCTTACCTGTCTCCTGATGTTACGTGACGGTATTTGTTCTCCAGGTGAGTTCTCTTACCTGTCTCCTGATGTTACGTTACGGTATTTGTTCTCCAGGTGAGTTTTCTTACCTGTTTCCTGATGTTACGTTACGGTATTTGTTCTCCAGGTGAGTTCTCTTACCTGTCTCCTGATGTTACGTTACGGTATTTGTTTTCCAGGTGAGTTCTCTTACCTGTCTCCTGATGTTACGTTACGGTATTTGTTCTCCAGGTGAGTTCTCTTACCTGTCTCCTGATGTTACGTTACGGTATTTGTTCTCCAGGTGAGTTCTCTTACCTGTCTCCTGATGTTACGTTACTGTATTTGTTCTCCAGGTGAGTTCTCTTACCTGTCTCCTGATGTTACGTTACTGTATTTGTTCTCCAGGTGAGTTCTCTTACCTGTCTCCTGATGTTACGTTACTGTATTTGTTCTCCAGGTGAGTTCTCTTACCTGTCTCCTGATGTTACGTGACGGTATTTGTTCTCCAGGTGAGTTCTCTTACCTGTCTCCTGATGTTACGTTACGGTATTTGTTTTCCAGGTGAGTTCTCTTACCTGTCTCCTGATGTTACGTTACGGTATTTGTTCTCCAGGTGAGTTCTCTTACCTGTCTCCTGATGTTACGTTACTGTATTTGTTCTCCAGGTGAGTTCTCTTACATGTCTCCTGATGTTACGTTACTGTATTTGTTCTCCAGGTGAGTTCTCTTACCTGTCTCCTGATGGTACGTTACTGTATTTGTTCTCCAGGTGAGTTCTCTTACCTGTCTCCTGATGTTACGTTACTGTATTTGTTCTCCAGGTGAGTTCTCTTACCTGTCTCCTGATGTTACGTGACGGTATTTGTTCTCCAGGTGAGTTCTCTTACCTGTCTCCTGATGTTACGTTACTGTATTTGTTCTCCAGGTGAGTTCTCTTACCTGTTTGATCAAGTTCTTTCAAGTTCCAGGTGAGTTCTGCACCTCTCTCCCGATGTTCCGATGTTGTGTGGTTCTCCAGGTGAGTTTTACCTGTGAGCTGAGGTCCTTCTGCTGCACCAGGAGCAGGTTCTCCAGGTGGGAGTGGAACAGGGGGCAGTGGACCATGGACAGCCCCAGTCTCTGCTCCACGATGAAGCCCACGGTGCAGTCGTCAGGGAGACGGATCAGAGCTGACGTCTGCTCAAAACGAGACCCACTGAGAGAAAAACACACAAAACACAAGTCATCATAGTCATAGTTTGCTTTATTGTCGAAAAAACCATATGTACATGTACATAGAGTGAATTCGAAATTTAATTTCCCCACTAACCAGGTAGGACAGTGATAGAGCGGATAGGGGAGGGGCTGCTGCACATGTGCACGCCGCCGACTGGGAGATGCAGAGTGGAAAAGATGCAATACAATCAATGACAATTACAGTGGTCCCTCGTTTATCGCGGGGGTTAGGTTCCAGAAATAACCCGTAATAAGTGAAATCCACGAAGTAGAACAACTTTATATTTAACAATTATTCTACATGTTTTAAGGTTGTAAATGCCTCACCACACACATTATACACGTTTCTCAGACTGGTATTAACATTTTCTCACATTTCTCTCGTTTAAACATTCGTTTAACTTTCGTAGATTTTCAACCAAATGTATTAATAGTGAAGCGGGGGGGGGGGGGTTGCATGTGTCCGCGTGGTCACGAAACAAGGCAATTTAATCCTGGTTTAGACCTGGTCTAGACCTGGTTTAGACCTGGTTTGACCTGGTTTAGACCTGGTTTAGTCCTGGTCTAGTCCTGGTCTGGTCCCAGTCTGGTCCTCATGTCTTAGTCCCGGTCTGGACTTCCTACAGATCCAGTGACTCATGTCTCGGCTCCTCGTGCATCCAGTGGGACTCCCGGAGCCCCCCCGGGTCCCCCCTCTATAACATCTATATAAATGTGTCAAACTGAACACATTCTGTACCGTACAGGAGACACGGAGGAGAAGACAATCAGGACGCACAACACACGGAGGAGAAGACAATCACGACGCACAAAACACGGAGGAGAAGACAATCAGGATGCACAATACAATGATGATACACTATTAAAAAAAAAGGAAAAAAATAAAAAATTAAAATCTGCGAAACAGCGAGGCCGCGAAAAGTGAACCGCGATAGAGCGAGGGACCACTGTACACTGTGTTGTTTTTTTTTGGCGACAAGGAGGAAGGGTGTAGGGCAAGGGAGCAGATCAGAAATCAATGAAATTGATTGAAAACTGAAATAGAAGCAGACATCCTAAAAATAGACACACATGCTGAATTTCCGTGCTTTTTTAGACATTACATTGACTAATCTGCTTTTTGTGGAGGCTCGTGGAGCTTTCTCTCATGTTCTAACAATATTCCCTGATCAGAATGTCATCCATGCATGTTTGACATGTAAAAAACAGCACCGTGTGATGACGGCATCGGGCCATGGCCCGGTTCGGTTGTGCAGGTGAGTGTGGAACATAGAACCCTCCACTTTGTGCTTGAGCACGGCACGATTCTAAAGTCGTAGTGAGTGCATCCTTATATCTCACCTGGCCCACGGAGCCATCCTCTCGGCCAATGCTCGGCTGAGGCAGAAACCAGCGCCCCCTGTGGCAAACCAGAAGTGCACCTCCTTCTGCAACAAGGACACGATAAAGACAAATATTTTTATTAATGAAGCTTAGACTTAGATAAACTTTATTGATCCACAAGGGAAATTATTTTCCACTCACTCATCAATATAATCTATAACAGAGGGGAAAAATAGATGGAACAGCGAGAAATAGAGCAAGAGACTGAAGTGTATATGTACAAATCAGAATAAAATAGAAAAATAAGTAATATTAATAATAAAAATATCAAATAAAATATTGAATCACAGCTGTATACAGTTGTAGGAATATTATCTGTTGTCGTACAGTTGTAGGAATATTATCTGTTGTCGTACAGTTGTAGGAGTATTATCTGTTGTCGTACAGTTGTAGGAGTATTATCTGTCGTACAGTTGTAGGAGTATTATCTGTCGTACAGTTGTAGGGAGTATTATCTGTCGTACAGTTGTAGGAGTATTATCTGTCGTACAGTTGTAGGAGTATTATCTGTCGTACAGTTGTAGGAGTATTATCTGTCGTACAGTTGTAGGGAGTATTATCTGTCGTACAGTTGTAGGAGTATTATCTGTCGTACAGTTGTAGGAGTATTATCTGTTGTCGTACAGTTGTAGGAGTATTATCTGTCGTACAGTTGTAGGAGTATTATCTGTCGTACAGTTGTAGGAGTATTATCGGTTGTCGTACAGTTGTAGGAGTATTATCTGTCGTACAGTTGTAGGAGTATTATCTGTCGTACAGTTGTAGGAGTATTATCGGTTGTCGTACAGTTGTAGGAGTATTATCTGTCGTACAGTTGTAGGAGTATTATCTGTCGTACAGTTGTAGGAGTATTATCTGTCGTACAGTTGTAGGAGTATTATCGGTTGTCGTACAGTTGTAGGAGTATTATCTGTCGTACAGTTGTAGGAGTATTATCTGTCGTACAGTTGTAGGAGTATTATCTGTCCCTCTATGGTCTGGTGCAGTGGGTGAGCAGGAGTGTCCATGATGGAGAGCAGTTTGTCCAGTGTCCTCCTGTCCCTCACTGTGATAAACGTCTCCAGCTCACAGCCGATCACGTGACCAGCTTTCCAGATCAGTTTATTGATCCGTCCCGTGTCCTTATATTTGTAATAGTGTGTTGTTGCAGGCAGTGGGACAGAGACAGTGTGTTGTCACGATACTGAACGTTAAATTCTAATTTCGTAATAATAATTTTGTCAATAATAAACTGTTTTTTTCTCTGGCTTATGTGTTGCAGCATAAAAAATAGGTAAAAAATAGGTAGAATAAAATATATATTAAATAGGTTAGAGGTTTGAGTCCCGCTCTGTGTGCATACTGCTGTGCTATCCTTGAGCAAGACACGTCACTGGAGTTCTCTGTGTCTGAAAGCGTCTGTGTGAGTGAGTTCACCTTGGAATTATAATAAACACATGAACACAAGTGTGATATGTTGTGAACTCTTTGTGTGTTGACAGTGAGTTACCGTCTTGTTGCCCTTCACCAGCTCGTGTGCGGTGAGGGGCCTGTCGAGGCTGGCCCTGCCCACGTACAGCTCTCCGTTCTGGGGGAAGGAGCGCAGCAGAGCCAGCAGAGCTCCAGGGTTCAGGTAGTTATCGTCGTCCACGTGACAGAACCACCTGCTCAGATGAGAAAACACGTCATTGTCCACAGTGAAGAGCTGTTTCATAGGACATCACAACATCCTACAGGCCAGTCTGAAAACAGATGGGGGCAGCTCAAAAGAGTCGTGTTCAGATGCATAGTTGCAACTACAGGCTACATCATAGGTCAGATCTATGGAGAGATCAGGAGCTGTGTTCACACTGCTGGCAGTAAGTTGGACCTATTTCCGGTGCATGTTGGACTCCAGGGCTGCCCTTTGTCACCGGTTCTGTTCATTATATTTATGGACAGAATTTCTAGGCGCAGTCAGGGGCCGGAGGGGATCCGGTTTGGGGACCACAGGATCTCATCTCTGCTGTTTGCAGATGATGTTGTCCTGATGGCTTCATCGAACCGGGACCTCCAGTGTGCACTGGGGCGGTTTGCAGACGAGCGGCCGAAATGAGTTTCCTCCGCAGAGTGACTGGACGCTCCCTTAGAGATAGGGTGAGAAGCTCAGTCACACGGGAGGAGCTCGGAGTAGAGCTGCCGCTCCTCCACGTGGAGAGGAGCAGCTGAGGTGGCTCGGGCGTCTGTTCCGGACGCCTCCTTATACACCTCCGGGCATGTCCCACCGGGAGGAGGCCCCGGGGAAGACCCAGGACATGCTGGAGGTACTATGTCTCCCGGCTGGCCTGGGAACGCCTTGGGGTCCCCCCGGAGGAGCTGGAGGAAGTGTCCGGGGTAAAGGAAGTCTGGGAGTCTTAGACTGTTGCCCCGGCGACCCGGCCCCGGAGGAAGAACATGGATGGATATGTGGACAGGCGACCCTGTTCACAGAGAATTCCTGTATTTTTGAGCAACAATAAATAATGAATACATGCTGGATAGATGTGTTTAATGTCATACCATGGAACATTCCAGGAAAAGCAATACCGTCTCAAACAGTGGACGGCCCCCAGAAAAGTGACGTAGTGCAGCTTTACGTGGCTGTGAGCTGTTGTATCTCACCTTTTGTCTGAGCGCATGAAGCCGTCGTACTCTGCAGACATCTTACAGGAGAGGGCCTGCTGACTGTGGTCCGACTCACACCACGTCACCTCCAGCTTATACCCTCAAAACAACAACAACCACGTTTAGTCCTGGTTTAGACCTGGTTTAGACCTGGTTTAGTCCTGGTTTAGACATGGTTTAGTCCTAGTTTAGTCCTGGTTTAGTCCTGGTTTAGTCCTGGTTTAGTCCTAGTTTAGTCCTGGTTTAGTCCTGGTTTAGTCCTTGTTTAGCCCTTTTTTAGATCTGGTTTAGACCTGGTTTAGTCCTGGTTTAGACCTGGTTTAGTCCTAGTTTAGTCCTGGTTTAGTCCTGGTTTAGTCCTGGTTTAGTCCTGGTTTAGCCCTTCTTTAGATCTGGTTTAGACCTGGTTTAGTCCTAGTTTAGTCCTGGTTTAGTCCTGGTTTATTCCTGGTTTAGTCCTGGTTTAGTCCTGGTTTAGTCCTTGTTTAGTCCTTGTTTAGTCCTGGTTTAGTCCTGGTTTAGTCCTTGTTTAGTCCTTGTTTAGTCCTAGTTTAGTCCTGGTTTAGTCCTGGTTTAGTCCTTGTTTAGTCCTTGTTTAGTCCTGGTTTAGTCCTGGTTTAGTCCTGGTTTAGTCCTTGTTTAGTCCTGGTTTATTCCTGGTTTGGTCCTGGTTTAGTCCTGGTTTTGTCCTGGTTTAGTCCTGGTTTAGTCCTTGTTTAGTCCTTGTTTAGTCCTTGTTTAGTCCTGGTTTAGTCCTGGTTTAGTCCTTGTTTAGTCCTTGTTTAGTCCTGGTTTAGTCCTGGTTTAGTCCTGGTTTATTCCTAGTTTAGTCCTGGTTTAGTCCTTGTTTAGTCCTTGTTTAGTCCTGGTTTAGTCCTGGTTTAGTCCTGGTTTATTCCTAGTTTAGTCCTGGTTTAGTCCTGGTTTTGTCCTGGTTTAGTCCTGGTTTAGTCCTTGTTTAGTCCTTGTTTAGTCCTGGTTTAGTCCTTGTTTAGTCCTGGTTTAGTCCTGGTTTAGTCCTGGTTTAGTCCTGGTTTAGTCCTGGTTTAGTCCTGGTACCTGCAGACCTAAGCTCCTCATCTTCAGCATCAGTGAAGATAAATGTCTGTAAACATGAAAAGACACGTTTCATTGTTACTTTACAGTTTTTCAACATTTCTGAAACTTTGACTGAATCTGTAAAACCTGTGATGCACTTCACAAAACTGTTCACCAAAACACAAACGAGCTCAGAACGTTTGAAAACTGAAACTTTGACGTTCAGACTGTGAGGAAGTCAGAGCTGTACGGCCGGAATCACAGTTTCTGAAATCGCTCTGAACATGTGCGCAACATCACACAAACATTTACAGAACAAACAAAAAAAAGTTTTCAAATCCGTGTTTTCAGCAGCTGCTTTCTGACTTGTGTCTGACTTGGACCTCGAGGTTTTCACTCATGTTCGTTGTGTTTCTGGAGCCTCCATGTGTCTGTAAACTCTTGATATTGTGATCTGTGTGTTCAGTTTTGTCGTGTGTGTTCAGTTTTGTCGTGTGTTTTAGTGATGTTACGGTCTGTGTCGCGGTTCGGAGCATGGTTTGATGATGTAAGCGATGACGTTCGAACCTTCCTGAAGCACCGTACCACGTGACTGATTCAGGAAGTGGTTTGCTGGTTTGGCGTGTGAACCGCGTGTCATTTGAAATATAAAAGCAGTGAAACACACCAGAGTCGACCCGCACATCTTGTGTTTGTTTTGGTTGGTGTTTGGTGAGCGGAAAGGGAGAAATTCAGTTTGTCAACTGGACAAAGTTTATTTGGTCGACGATGTTTCGCTGCTCATCCAAACTGCTTCATCAGTTCTGGTTAGAGTGCTGGTGGACACTAGTGCTCTAGTGTGAGGTGCCCATAGTCTGGGTTAGACATGGTTTAGTCCTGGTTTAGTCCTGGTTCAGTCCTGGTTTAGATCTGGTTTAGTCCTGGTTTAGTCCTGGTTTAATCCTGGTTCAGTCCTGGTTTAGATCTGGTTTAGTCCTGATTTAGTCCTGGTTTAGTCC
>JAVJIX010000092.1:2482500-2535000 GCA_036785185.1 Paratrypauchen microcephalus
GCTTTCTGAAAGCTTTTGTAACGTTTTTGGTATGCTAATGTTGGCTTAGCCTTAGCTTCTCTTCTCTTCAAATTTGTTAAGTGAAAGTACAAATACAGCGGCAAAGTACTGCTTAAGTCAAAGTATTACATGAAAAAAAAAAAGGAAAAGTCTTAAAGTACCTGTTTCAAAATGTACTTTAAAAAGAATTTTGAGACAATTTAAGCATCAATTTAAAGAATTCAGATGATTTTAAGTGATTTCTTAAATATTCTCACTGTTTTTGCTCAAAGTTTGGACGGAAACTCAAATCGAACGAGCTAAAAATAATCCTCAGCCTTTTCAGCAGGTCTCACACAGGATGCACAAGTACTTTTTACTTTTCAGTCCAGATTAAAAATGTGGTGGAGTAGAAAGTACCTGCCCTCAAAAGTACTGAAGTAAAAGTAAAAATTATTCACTGTAAAACTGACTTAAGTAAAGTACAGATGTCTTTCTACTTTCTACTTGTACTTTTGTCCATCACTGTCCACCGCTGTTTTTTTTTTGTTTTGTTTTGTTTTTTTGTTATGCTTTCTTGGTTCTTGACTTTGCTTTACTGCATAAATGTGGACTGAAAAGGAATGTTCTAGAATCTTTAGTAGAATTATGGATGAGCGAGGGCCGATCGCGCAAAGATCAGAAAATGGCCACGTTTACCTGATGTTTTTAATTCCAAAGTGATTGTTCTGAATGAAATAGTTTTGGAATTAAATTATTCTCCATTGAGTTTACATGGAAATAATCATTCCGAATTGAGGTTTACATGGAAAACACGTTAAATTGTCTTTATTTAATTCTGTTCAACGTCTGGGGGCCGGGAAGGGTTCTGATTAGACAGGGACATGAACAGATTTACGTCGACCGGAAGAAAACGCACACTTCAGCTGCTACCGGCTTTTTGTCATCTTGGTTTGGCTTGAGTTTTTATGTTTTTGTTTCATTATTTCTATTTCTTCCAGCATATTTCTTAAATAATTATTTCGGTTCGAGACCAATGTTTGCTCATCTTGCAGTGGGTTATCACGTCAGAAGTGCGGCCCAGCAAGTCAGAAGTGCGGCCCATCGAGCCGGAAGTGCGGCCCATCGAGCCGGAAGTGCGGCCCATCGAGCCGGAAGTGCGGCCCATCGAGCCGGAAGTGCGGCCCATCGAGCCGGAAGTGCGGCCCAGCGAGCCGGAAGTGCGGCCCATCGAGCCGGAAGTGCGGCCCAGCGAGCCGGAAGTGCGGCCCAGCGAGCCGGAAGTGCGGCCCATCGAGCCGGAAGTGCGGCCCAGCGAGCCGGAAGTGCGGCCCAGCGAGCCGGAAGTGCGGCCCAGCGAGTGGAATAAACGTTAACATGATCAAGGAATAAATTACTTGAACTTTAAAATTGGAATAAACCACCCACTTACTTCGGAATTAAATTTAATTCCAAATAATCATTAGGAATTAAGTGTTTACATGGGCCTTTTAAAGCAGAATTCATTTTTGTTCGGAATTAACTTACTTTTAATCGGGATTAAAGCTTTCGGGTAAACGTGGCGATTGAAGAGGAAGGGAGGATGGCAGAGGGAGAGAGGGAAAGGGCTCGGATGGACGTGGAGAAAAAAGTGAGGGAGAGAGTGAAACAAGGATGGAGGAATAGAAACTTAAAGAAGTAAACGAGAGACGAGGGGATGGAGAGTGATTGGGAGAGAGATGGGAAGAAGAGATGGATGGACAGAGTCAATGAGTGAATCCGAGACGGGGATGGGGGAGAAAGGGAGAATGAAAAAAAGAAGAGTGAGGGAGGGTAGAGAGAAAGAAAAGGGCGGAGAGTGAGATTCAAATGAGTGAAGCGGAGAGAAAGAGGGAGAGACAGTAAAATGGAGGGAATTGGAGAGAGGCAGGCATTCATGTAGAGGGAAAAACAGGGAGATACAAAGGGAGATGGCGGGATGGGAAGAAGGAGGGCAGAGAGGGATGGATGAGCATTGGAGGTCGAAGGAGTTAAATGAGTGACTTGGTGGGAGAGAGTGAGGCAGGGAGTTGAACAGGGCGAGAGAACGAAAAGAAGAGGCATAGGGATAGAAAGAGTGTTAAACGAGTGAATTGGGGAGAGGGAGAGAGGGATGGCTGTAGGAGGAGGAGTTTTCTGTTTCTGTTTGAGTCCAGACCTGCTCCTTCGCTCTCAGGACTGACCCAAACTTCACCCACGATCCTCCTCAAAACCGACTCTTTCCTGCGTTTTCAATCAGCAATTCTTCCAAAAAAAAATCTTGTTTATTTCCATCTTCTGGATCTAAACCCTAAACTATCTCGCTAAAAAAAAAAAAAAACAGGTCTCCTCTCAGGTCTTTGCTCAACTTGGACTTCCAGATTTTTACTGGACAAAAACAAAAACAAACATCCACCAAACCTGGCCACATTTTGAAGTCTCGTTTTGTCTTTCGTTCTTCTCCTCCAGCTGCTCCACAAAGTCCCTGCCGATCCGATGGCTTGAGGATGGCTCTCCCTGGCTCTCTGGAGGAGCTTGTGCCCAGTTTCGGCTTCTCTCTCCGGGCTGGAGTTGCCGGGCCTGCCCCTCTCCGGTCCCTGGCTGGCGGTTCCCGGTGCCCCCCTCTCTGCGCCAAGGTCAGCCCTGTTTTGGAGCTCCGGTGTGGGGGAGAGAGCGGAGCGGCGTGGGCGGAGAGTCGCAGTGCCCCTGGAGCCACCCGCACATGACAGACGGGTAAGAGCTAAAAAGGTTCATTATGTGTGCTCTACTGTGTTTTTAAACTCCACACTGCAAAAAAACCTTGGCAGATTTTAAGATATAAACACTTAAATATATCAGAAAATGACTTGAAAAGTGAAAAAGATAATTTCAACTTGAAAAAATGAACAAAATGAACTCCTTCTAGCAGGTCTGGACTGGGACAAAAAATGGCCCTGGCATTTTTGGCTTAGACCGGCCGCTCATAATTAGTCCTGGTTTAGTCCTGGTTCAGACCTGATTTAGACCTGATTAGTCCTGGTTTAGTCCTGATTTAGAAGAAGAAGAAGAAGTGAACTTTATTGATCTCACACTAGAGAAATTCTTCTCTGCATTTTAACCTATCCCTATATACTGTATATATATATATATTAGGGCTGTCAAACGATTAATTTTCTTGATCGCAACTAATCTCAGAAATTTAATAGTTAATTGCGATTAATCGTGATTTATTTTGCATGTTTAAAATTGATATCTTGCAGTAAGACCATTCGAATCTAAAGTTAAACTCACAATGCAAAGTATTTCTCACCATTTTTTTTATTTCAAAAAAGTGCAGAGAAAGGAAAAAGTAACAATGAACCAGTAATAGTGCTTACTTTGAGAAATTGTAAATAAATGATTGAAGCCCGCTCGAGCTGCCTACGGATGCTTAGAAGGAACAAAATACTAGCAAACTCAAAATAGCGCGTTTAACCGACAATGAGTTTAATTAATACAACCAAATGAGCTGCATATGGATGGTAGAATTGCGGAAAATGCTGGCAAACTCTGATCGCGATTAAAAAAATTGTTTGCGATTAAAACTCTATCGCGATTAATCGCGATTAACGCGTTAATATTCCCAGTCCTAATATATATATATATATATATATATATATATATATATATATATATATATATATATATATATATATATATATACTAGGGGTGTAAAGATTAACCGATTTGGATCGGTTATCGGTCTGTGACCGATCTGAGTGTACCGATCAGCGGAGCCCGGATCGGTCCAAATTCACGACGAAAGGTCCGATGCACCGGATTTACAGCCAAGAATCGGTTCTCGGCTCCTGAGTGGTCTCTCTCATGGCGCAGCAGCCGCTCTGTGAGTGTGTCTGCGTTCTTTCGCGAACGGTGGGTGGTTCACTTACCTGGGGTTGAAGCTTATTGGCTGGTTAACTGCCAATCATGCGAGCGGGCACGGGCTGTATGCGGAAGCGAGCACAAAATGTTTGCACTGTATAGCCGTGTCCCAATTCGCATTGTGTGGAGGGCAGGTTTCCCGCCGCCTACGTCGTGTCTCGTCAGGAGAAATACTCTATGGGTAAGCTAGGCTAAGTTTCCTTTTATTGAGCTGTTGTTTAAGTTAATTTGGTGCGCTACCGCTATTTATGGACATGGTTCCTATACGTGGTTAACTTTTGTGCCAGTGTTGTGTCGCGTTGATAAAACTTTCACTGTCGGTCTGATGTTTCACTATCGGCACAGTAGTCTGCACAGCAGCTATAGACCATAACAATTGTATGATACTAGCGTTTTTATTGTCACGGTTAGTGGATTGGGTGATTTATTTAGACAACATTCATGTATTGGCAATGTATATTTGATTTGGGCTAAAATTGACTTGGCTAATTTACTTTTGTGTGAAAATACAATGTATAATCAGAATTGGTGCATTTCTGTATTTAGATACTTATGATTTGTGTGTATAGAAATGTACTTCACACACAGATGATTTTTGTCTCAAAGGAGACTAAGGAAATGTTATGAGATGGAGAGAAAGTATTATTCAGTGTTAAGAGCTTTCTCTGATTTTCTTTTTTTTTGTTAAGAAAAGTTAATTACAGGCATAAAAAGACATGTTGGATTTAACATACTAGTGTTTTCTATAACTGCCTAGTAATATCTATCTTCTTGTCAGTGATATGTTGCACTTTTACAGTTACTGAAACTGTGACTGAAGCACTAATTCTGATTCATTCAGATTTTTGCCTTTAATAGGCAACTTGCTTGTTTTATAAGGTATTTTTTTATTTTTGATATCTAACCTTATAGTTTTGTGTTGCTTGAGGGAAGGAATGTGTTGTATTTTAAGTATGAACAGAGTTTTTCAGTAGGCCTGGTGTATTGTCTGTTGGACACTAAATAAACAAAAGGATACTATTTTGAAATTTCATTTTTGTTTCTCTCCTTCTCAATAACTTTAAAGCACTTGGGAGTAAAGTTGTCAATTTGTATTGAATCGAAATTAACTGAACCGGATCGGATCGAATCGGACCGGATCGTTTACTAATTTTATGAATCGTCCCTGAATCGAATCGTAGCCTGTGAATCGAGATTCGAATCGAACCGTTTTGTGAGTGAAAGATTCACACCCCTAAAATATATATATATATATATATATATATATATATATATATATATATATATATATATATATATATATATATATATATATATATATATATATATTAGGAGCAGTGGGCGACACATTCCTGCGCCCGGGGACCATCGCCATGATCTTGTTGCTTCGGTTTGGTCAGGACCTCAGCTGGAGGATTTTACCTATGGTGCATGTTTTGGGTTGGTGGGGGAAACCGGAGTGCCCGGAGGAAACCCACCCAGACATGGGGAGAACATGCAAACTCTACACAGAAAGGCCCAGGCGACCCGGGGATCAAACCCGGAACCTTCTTGCTGTGAAGCAAGAGCGCTAACCACTCAGCTACCGTGCCGCCAGTCCTGGTTTAGTCCTGGTTTAGTCCTGGTTTAGTTCTGGTTCAGACCTGATTTAGTCCTTGTTTAGTCCTGGTGCAGTCCTGATTTAGTCCTGATTTAGATGTAATTAGTCCTGGTTTAGTCCTGGCTCAATCCTGATTTAGTCCTGGTTTAGTCCTGGTTCAGACCTGATTTAGTCCTGATTTAGACCTGATTAGTCCTGGTTTAGTCCTGGTTCAATCCTGTTTTAGTCCTGGTTCAGACCTGATGTAGTCCTGGTTTAGTACTGGTTCAGTCCTAAATTGTGGGCCGGTCTCTAAGTAAAAAAAAAAAAAGAAGGGCATCGGCCCCTAGGACTGTCGGCCCACTGGGAAAATGCCCGGTATGCCCAATTACCAGTCCAGGCCTGCCTTCTAGACGAGAATGAAGCGTCTCTGGACTCATAAGTCGATCTTAAATCTGAAAACAAGATGAAGAACTTGATACAAGTTTGAAAATCTTGGCCAGATCAGAGAACTGCAACGCACTCACCTTCACTAGAATCATTTGGATCATTCCAGCCCTGGAATCGCTGATCTCCACTGAACTAAAGGTAAAAGGAGCTTGAAAAACGTCACTTAAACTACCACTTGATGACGTCACGAGGTGGAACAGAGCGTTTGGAGCCTTGGAGATGTAGATAGACTTATAATAAAGAGTTACTCAAACGTGTGAATGAAACAAACCCAACTCCGGGTGTGTTTTTGAGGAGGAACAGACTTAAAGCTCAAGAGAGTCCGTTTGGCGTGATGTAGGACTGTTGGTTTGGTGACCAGGGCTGTAGGCTGGGGTTTTGTACACGGGTCCATATACTCGGCTCATTACACAAAGATTCTGATCTGAAACCTGCGGGGCATCCTGTTTAATACGACTGCTGACGTCAAACCCAGTACACGGCCGGCCCTCCTTGTTGCGGTAATGTCATTAACATGTCCTAAAGCCAGTCGAATGATGTGAGATGCAGCTCTGTCCGTCTGAGAAACCGGAAGCGTGTGCCGCCGTGTAACTGTCAAAATGTTCGTATTAAGCCGCTCTGGGGTTTTGATTTTAACATTTTTTCCCGTTTGTTCGGTGCTGGCACAACTTATATCTCATATCAACTTATAACTGCTTATATCTCGCTGCAGGGAGGAGCTAACTACAATGAAATTATTCTGAAACTTTCTCACCTATTTGTTTTTGAGTTTCTCTCTTTTGTTTTTCCAATTTCTCAGAAACTCAAAAACAAATAGGTGAGATGGTTTCAGAATAATTTCATTGTAGTTAGCTCCTCCCTGCAGCGAGATATAAGCAGTGTCCTTCAGCACTCTAACCAGAACTGACGAAGCCACTCGGATGAGCGGCGAAACGTTTTCGACCAAACAAA
Source organism: Paratrypauchen microcephalus (assembly GCA_036785185.1). Classification (NCBI taxonomy): domain Eukaryota; kingdom Metazoa; phylum Chordata; class Actinopteri; order Gobiiformes; family Gobiidae; genus Paratrypauchen; species Paratrypauchen microcephalus. Next base: position 2,489,357 of record JAVJIX010000092.1, read on the forward strand.
CTTTGTCCATTTGACAAATTGAATTTCTCCTTTTGCCATGGATTCTACCTGGATGACTGAGGGATTCTTCACACATATTTCTGTACGTTTTGTGGCTGGTCGTAGTATAAATAGGCGGTGTATCAGCACACCGCCGCCCCCTCCGGTCTCCTGGGGGCGCTCTCACTGCGCACCGCCGGCCCCCTCCGGTCTCTCGGGGGCGCTTGTCGCCTCGTGTGCTCCCCTGTTGGCTGCGGTTGCCTTTTGTGTCGGAGCTGGTGGGACCGGACGTCCTGTTTTCGCCTTTTGTTTGGTCAGGTGAGTTTGGGGACGTTTTTTCCTTTAGGTTCGAGATGTTGGCTCCGGTTCTACGGCCCTGCCCGGGGTTGGCCTGGTGCTGCATCCTTTTGTTCTGCTTCGCCGGCTCACCAGGTCCACTTTTCTGTTGTTACTTTGTTTTTGGGCACGGGAGGGGTTTTAGTGACTTAAAGTAAATTATAATTTACTTAAAAATAAAACACTTTTGTAACCCTTTGTGTCCTCTCTAATGTTTGATACTCCCGGGTCAGAACACAATTTAGAAAATTCTATTCATAATCTAGAGCCTGGATCCAAATTCACTCCTGTAACTGCTAGCCTCTGTGAGCTTTATTTGACTGACTCCCTTAGTGCACTTCTTTATATACAGACTGTGCTGCTTAGCTGTGGTGTGGTCCTGCTGTCGGTCCTCGTGTAGGTCCTGGTCCTGGTGTCGGTCTTGGTCCTGGTGTCAGTCCTGGTGTAGGTCCTGGTCCTGGTGTCGGTCTTGGTCCTGGTGTCGGTCCTGGTGTAGGTCTTGGTCCTGGTCCTGGTCCTGGTCTTGGTCTTGGTCTTGGTCTTGGTCCTGGTCTTGGTCCTGGTGTCGGTCAAATGAACACATGGGGAGCTTGTTTTCACGGTGCATGAAGTTATTTTTGCTGATCAGCCCAAACTCGACTCCCCCTCTCCTCCATCCCTCCATTCGTCCCCCTCTCCTCTGCACAGTTCTGCCCCAGGGCTTTGTCCTGTTTTTGCCCCTCTGTCTCACACACACACACACACACACACACACACACACACATACACACACACACACACATACACACACACACACACACACACACACACACACACACACACACACACACACACACACATACACACACACACACATACACACACACACACACACACACATACACACACACACACACACACACATACACACACACACACACACACACACACACACAGCAGCTCTTTGGCTCAGTATCAAACCTGCATTCTCTCTTATTTTCTCCAGTTGTGTTGTGTGTAAATCTGGTTGTGTTGTGTGTAAATCTGGTTGTGTTGTGTGTAAATCTGGTTGTGTTGTGTGTAAATCTGGTTGTGTTGTGTGTAAATCTGGTTGTGTTGTGTGTAAATCATGTTGGGTTGTGTGCGTCAGCGGTGTGTTCAGGGTCCATGGACTGTAGAGCTCCAAACTGCACTTTCCCACAGACCATAAATCCTCCTACACACACACACACAAAACTACGACCGAATCACACCGGCAGGAATGGGCTCCTGATGATTTGCAGCAGGGGTGTTCTACATGTGCCTCTGTGGTGAAATATGCAGCAGTTACCGCGGTCTGAAAACTTAACAAAGAATACAACATGGATTCAAAGAGCAGGTCACCCCAAATCGCCCTCCACCCGCTCAACCCAAATCGCCCTCCGCCGGGTCACCCCAAATCGCACTCCGCCGGCTCAACCCAAATCGCCCTCCGCCGGGTCACCCCAAATCGCACTCCGCCGGCTCAACCCAAATTGCCCTCCGCCGGGTCACCCCAAATCGCCCTCCGCCGGGTCACCCCAAATCGCACTCTGCCGGCTCAACCCAAATTGCCCTCCGCCGGCTCAACCCAAATCGCCCTCCGCCGTGTCACCCCAAATCGCCCTCCACCCGCTCAACCCAAATCGCCCTCCGCCGGCTCAACCCAAATCGCCCTCCGCCGGGTCACCCCAAATCGCCCTCCGCCGGGTCACCCCAAATTGCCCTCCGCCGGGTCACCCCAAATCGCCCTCCGCCGGCTCAATCCCGACCGCCCTCCGCTGCGCCACCCCAAACCGCCCTACATCGGCTCAATCCTGACCGCCCTCCGCCGCGCCACCCCAAACCGCCCTCCGCCGCGTCACCCCAAACCGCCCTCTGCTGAGTCAGTTTTGAACATGTGAGTTTTTAGGGCTTTTTTTGTACATGGGGAGTGTAGATGAGTCTCTGAGGTGTTTGGGGAGTTCCAGAGCAGAGAAGGCCCTGACCACCCACGTCTGATGTTTAGTCCTGTTGGGGGGGCAGGAGGTCGGCGTCGGCTGATCTGACGACACAGACGGAGGTGTGGCGGTGGAGGAGCTCAGAGAGGTAGGTGGGGGCCAGGTTATGGAGGGACTTGTACGCAATGGTGAGGAGTTTGAATTGGATGCGCTGAGGGATGGGGAGCCAGTGGAGATCTTTGAGAACAGGGTAGCCGGTGGAGGTGTTTGAGGACAGGGGAGCCGGTGGAGATGTTTGAGGACAGGGGAGCCGGTGGAGGTGTTTGAGGACAGGGGAGCCGGTGGAGATGTTTGAGGACAGGAGAGCCGGTGGAGGTGTTTGAGGACAGGGGAGCCGGTGGAGATGTTTGAGGACAGGGGAGCCGGTGGAGGTGTTTGAGGACAGGGGAGCCGGTGGAGGTGTTTGAGGACAGGGGAGCCGGTGGAGATGTTTGAGGACAGGGGAGCCGGTGGAGGTGTTTGAGGACAGGGGAGCCGGTGGAGGTGTTTGAGGACAGGGGAGCCGGTGGAGGTGTTTGAGGACAGGGGAGCCGGTGGAGGTGTTTGAGGACAGGGGAGCCGGTGGAGATGTTTGAGGATGTGATGTTTGAGGATGTGAGGGGTGATGTGTTCGCGGGAGGAGGTGCGAGTGAGGAGGCGGGCAGCTCTGTTCTGGAGTCTTGAGGAGTTTGGAGGGTGAACCGTAGTGCAAGCTGTTGCAGTAGTCGAGGCGGGAGGTGACAATAGAAGCTCACCAGACTATCAAGCAGAACGAGGGGGCTTTTTGACTCTCACACACCTGGGATACTGTCCTGAGGAAGGCAGACTGCAGTGGGCGCCATTGTTCTGCCTTCACCGGTAGGAAGACGTCACCAAAGTCTCTATAACTCAGCTCAGCGAGGTATGAAAACAAATTGTTGGTCTGAAAAAAGAACCCAATAACAAGGTTCTTTTGCAAGGTCCTTTCTGCAATTTCAGATCCTCTGTGTGCAACCTGTACATACGTTTTTTTGACAATAAAGCTGACGTTGAACTTAGAACTTTGAATCAGAGTTTTGTTTACCAGGGACAATGTCCGAAACACACTGTCTACACAAAGAAAACAGTTTTGAGTGTGGAATGAATGAAAAATGCTCAGAATTTAGAAATGGTTCGTTGGGATTCTGGAATAACCGTCCTCTCTTGTGCCCGTAGCTCCATGGTGTGCCCCGTGTCCCTGGACCATGGCGGTACAGTGGGGTCCCTCCCCCCGCTCCATGGAACCACCCCAGAAGTCGCCCAGGACCAGACCCGGACCTGGTACCACGCGGAGTACTCTATCCCGGTGGAGCGGTTCCGTGAGCTGCCGTACGAGGAGGAGGAGGAGGAGGCAGGGTCTCGGCCGGGCTTGGACCCCAGCACAGACCCCAGCGCTCCTCTGATCCGGCGCAGGGGAGGCTGGGTGGACCACCGCGACATCATCCTCGCACACCAGGCCCACAAGAGGCAAAACACGCCCCAGGCCAGACGCAAGCAGTGGGAGTGAGTATGACCCCGGAGTTCACGGGAGACACCTGCTGGTCAGTGTGAGGAGTGCACCTCACAGTTATGGGAGCCCTGCAGGGACTCCCTGAAAACTCAAACATGTTCCTCGTCCGGTTTGTCCACAAATGCAATCATTAAAAAGTCCATGTTACTGTTCTCAGATCTGTTCTAATGTCGTTTCCTCAAACCCTGCGGATTTACGCTGAGCTCTTCTCTCAACCTGAATCCACTTTGTGATGTCATCATGTGGTGATACAGTTAGTGCTCCACTGTGTTTTTAAACTCCACACACCTTTGATAGAATCATTCGGCTCACTTCAGTCCTGGAATTGCCGAACTCTACTGAACTCTCTTCAAATTTCTCTAATCTGGCCAAGATTTTCAAATTTATATCAGGTTCTTCATCTTTTTTTCAGGTTTATTATCGACTTACGAGTTCAGAGTTGCTTCATTCTCGTCCAGAGGGAGTTTATTTTAAGAGAAAATAAAATCGAGTAAAATCTCACTGCGTGGACAGAACATTTTATTTACTTTGAAGTCATTTTCTGATAGATTTAAGTGTTTATATCTTTCATTTTGGCCAAGCTTTTGTGCAAAGTAAAAGGATCTGTTCACTTGAAAATTACCACTTAATGACATCACAAGGTGGAACAGAGCGTTTGGAGCTTTCAGTTTGTGTGACACGGTCGGTCAGTTTGTGTGACACGGATCGGTTTGTGTGACACGGGGGTCAGTTTGTGTGACGGGGGGGTCGGTTTGTGTGGCGCGGGTCGGTTTGTGTGACACTGGAGCTTTAATCCATAGGTGTCAAACTCTGGCCCGCGGGCCAAATTTGGCCCTCAGTGTAATTATATTTGGCCCGCGAGGCAATTTCAAATTAATATTAGAGCTGGCCCGCCGGTTTTATACGGCGGCAGCGCTGTAACACCACATTTACCGCTTATACTACAAATCCCATAATGCTCTGCTGTTGTTTTGGCGCGTCAATCAGGAGAGAGGCAGACACGCCCCCTCCTCTGTGTCAGTAGCGGTCTTGGATGTATTAGGAAGGTACTGATCCGTCTTCTTGTGCACTCCTTCGGCTGAAAGCCCCGGCGCACCCCGCATCCCCGTGCCTCTCTCCCCCAGACCACACTGCGACCTCAAACTACAGCTGTCACTGTGTTACCCTACCAAAAAATGCCAAAAAGAAAGTCAGAAAATAGAACTTTTCTGGACAGGTGGGAGACAGAATATCTGTTTACATATGTAAAAGACAGACCTGTTTGTCTTGTTTGTGGAGCCAACGTGTCAGTAACTAAGGAGTACAATATTAGACGACACTATGAAACGAAACACCAGGACCAATATAAGGACCTGGACACGGCTAAAAGGAGCCAGAAAGTAAAGGAGATGAAAAAAGGTTTGGTTTCAACAGAAAATGTTCACAAAAGCCACACAAAAAAGTGAGTAAAGGCAAGTTATATCGTGGCAGAAGAAATCGCCAAATCAGGCCGACCCTTTAAAGGTCCCATGGCATGAAATTTTCACTTTCTGAGGTTTTTGAACGTTAATGTGAGCTCCCCTACCCTGTTTAGGCCCCCCAATGGCTAAAAGTTGCGTAATGTCTAAACTGAGCATTTGCGATCCTTTTCTGCGTTTGAAAAAAACACAGCTCAAATGGGCGATTCTGGACAAGGCACCTTATTGACGTCAGATCGAAAAAAGAAATGCAAATTCAGTTCCACCACCGTCTGGATCTCCACCCCCTGTCTCTGGAAATCACGCCCAGAGAGTTTGGACTGTGGAGGAGCTACGCAATGCGAAATGCGTTTTTTTATTTGCCTGGAGGCACATGCGAGTGTTTCTAGGCTCGGAAGTCCTTTACCCAACCCTCTGGACCTCTGAAACAGCAGTGGTTTAATTTTATTTTCTGTAAAAATGTGTTTTTTTTCATTGAAAAGGCTCTCCTTTCCTCCTTCGCGCTTACACACGCGGAAGTGGGGCCAGGCACAGCGCAGCGCTAACACAAGGAACCAGCGGCGCATTTGCCCCCCCCCCAATCTGTCTCCTTCTCATTTGCATTGAAGCAACATGAGTTGTTCAGACAGAGAGATTATGACTCTGACTCTGTACATGTGTCTTTCTCATGCACTAAGTGTTGATTTTGAAGAAGGATTCATTTACAGTATTAGGGAACCATTAAGGAGCCATATAAAAGCATCATGTCATGGGATCTTTAATGAGGGAGAGTTTGTAAAAAAAGTGCATGATGAAGGTTTGTGACCAAGTGTGCCCAGAGAAAAAGCCTTCGCAAACGTAAGCCTGAGCAGAAACACAATAGCTGAGCGCACATGTGAGCTTGCCACCAATCTGCATGTCCAGTTGAATGAGAAGGGAAAAGATTTAGTTTGTTTTTCCCTTGCTGTGGATGAGAGCACTGACGCGTCTGATACTGCGCAGCTGTCAATCTGTGGACTCAAATCTGTGTGTTACGGAGGAGCTTTTGGGATTTAAATCCATGCATGGCACAACCACGGGGAAAGAAATCTTTGAGGAGGTTTGCAAATGTATAACTGAAATAAACCTGCCGTGGGATAAACTTGTGGGATTGACCACTGATGGTGCGCCAAATATTATTATTATTATTATTATTATTATTATTAATAATAATAATAATAATAATAATAATAATAATAATAATAATAATAATAATAATAATAATAATAATAATAATAATAATAATAGTAATATTATTATTGTTATTTTGCACGCCTGCACTTTTAAGTTATATAAGCCTTGCTTGTTCAATATTCATTGTTAAATCAAAACTTGTTTGGCTCCATATTAAAAGTTCATATTTGTTCAACCTTGGCCCGCGGCTTTGTTCAATTTAAAATTTTGGCCCACTGTGTATTTGAGTTTGACACCCCTGATTTAATCGCACACTGACCTCAGACCAGTCGACCCACGGTCCAGGTCGAGTCTGGGAGAAGTTTCCAGGAGCTTCTCAGAAACACAAAACACGATTATGTCCCTGAGTCTGGCTCCACTCTGAGCTGTAATGACACACAGAGCTACGCCCTGCAGCCACTACAGAACCACACCAGGATTTAACCGGGTCTAATCCAGGATTTAACTGGGTCTAATCCAGGTCTACACCAGGATTTAACTGGATCTAATCCAGGATTTAACCAGGTCTACATCAGGATTTAACCAGGTCTAATCCAGGATTTAATGGGGTCTAATCCAGGATTTAACCGGGTCTACATCAGGATTTAACCAGGTCTAATCCAGGATTTAACCGGGTCTAATCCAGGATTTAACCAGGTCTAATCCAGGATTTAACCAGGTCTAATCCAGGATTTAACCAGGTCTACATCAGGATTTAACTAGGTCTAATCCAGGATTGATCCGGGTCTAATCCAGGACTGATCCGGGTCTAATCCAGGATTGATCCGGGTCTAATCCAGGATTTAACCAGGTCTAATCCAGGTCTAATCCAGGATTTAACCAGGTCTAATCCAGGATTTAACCAGGTCAAATCCAGGATTTAACCGGTTCTAATCCAGGCTTTAACCAGGTCTAATCCAGGACTAATCCAGGATTTAACCAGGTCTAATCCATGATTTAACCAGGTCTAATCCAGGATTTAACCAGGTCTAATCCAGGTCTAATCCAGGATTTATCCGGGTCTAATCCAGGATTTATCCGGGTCTAATCCAGGATTTAACTGGGTCTAATCCAGGGTTCAAACAGGTCTAATCCAGGTCTAATCCAGGGTTTAACCAGGTCTAATCCAGGATTTAACTGGGTCTACTGTACATCAGGATTGATCCGGGTCTAATCCAGGATTTAACCGGGTCTAATCCAGGATTTAACCAGGTCTACATCAGGATTTAACCAGGTCTAATCCAGGTCTAATCCAGAATTTAACTGGGTCTAATCCAGGATTTATCCGGGTCTAATCCAGGATTTATCTGGGTCTAATCGAGGATTTATCCAGGTCTAATCCAGGATTTATCCGGGTCTAATCCAGGATTTAACCGGGTCTAATCCAGGTCTAATCCAGGATTTAACCAGGTCTACATCAGGATTTAACCAGGTCTAATCCAGGTCTAATCCAGAATTTAACTAGGTCTAATCCAGGATTTATCCGGGTCTAATCCAGGATTTATCTGGGTCTAATCGAGGATTTATCCAGGTCTAATCCAGGATTTATCCGGGTCTAATCCAGGATTTAACCGGGTCTAATCCAGGTCTAATCCAGGATTTAACCAGGTCTAATCCAGGTCTAATCCAGGTCTAATCCAGGATTTAACCGGGTCTAATCCAGGATTTAACCAGGTCTACACCAGGATTTAACTGGGTCTAATCCAGGATTTAACTGGGTCTACTGTACATCAGGATTGATCCGGGTCTAATCCAGGATTTAACCGGGTCTAATCCAGGATTTAACCAGGTCTACACCAGGATTTAACCATCCTCTCAGGAGCAGTGGGATCATCTCCAGACTTTGTGCTGGTCTTGGTCAGGACCTTATCTGTAGCATTTGACCCGTGGTGCACATTCTGGGTTGATGGAGGAAACAGCCCAGACGCAGGGAGAACATGCAAACGCCTGATGTGAGGTGAGCAGCACGAGCACAGTGACAGCAGGATTTAAATATGATCAGTCATCTGTGCTTTTCAGATTCTTGAAGGTCCTGGAGCTCACATTCAGACTCAGGAGCTTCTGACTCGCTCGGTGGTGATTCCGATTCGCTCGGTGGGGGTTCCGACTCGCTCGGTGGAGACACTGGAGGTTCTGACTCGCTCGGTGGAGACACTGGAGGTTCTGACTCGCTCGGTGGGGGTTCTGGCTCGCTCGGTGGAGACACTGGAGGTTCTGACTCGCTTGGTGGGGGTTCTGACTCGCTTGGTTGGGGTTCTGACTCGCTCGGTGGGGGTTCTGACTCGCTCGGTGGGGGTTCTGACTCGCTCGGTGGGGGTTCTGACTCGCTCGGTTGGGGTTCTGACTCGCTCGGTTGGGGTTTTGACTCGCTCGGTGGAGGTTCTGTATTGACTTTGACATAAATGGTCTTGGAGCCGTTAGTTCCGCTCGGGGCCACAGGAGGCGCTGATGCAGCTTCTGAACTTCATGACTCCTGGAAACCTGACAGAGGAAGAATCACTCTGAGTCCGACAAATCAATTTTTACTTTAGCTCATGCCGCAAAACGTTTGTCTGTGGGGTAAGAGGGGTATTTACTGCTGTGGGGCATGAGAGAGGGGTATTTGAGTTAAAGAGGGGTATTTGAGTTGAAGATCTAAGGTGAGAGGGCTAACCACTCTGCCGTGTGTTTGAGTGACAGTCATCCTGTCTCTGTCCTTTTGTCCTCCCCTCACACCTTTTTCTCCCTCTATTCCTCCCCCACTCCCTCCTTCTCTCCCTCCTTCTCTCCTCCTCCCTCCTTCTCTCCTTCCATCTCCTCCCTCCTTCTCTCCCTCCTTCTCTCCTCCTCCTCTCCCTCCTTCTCTCCTCCTTCTCTCCTCCTCCCTCCTTCTCTCCTTCCATCTCCTCCCTCCTTCTCTCCCTCCTTCTCTCCTCCTTCTCTCCCTCCTTTTCTCCTCCCTCCTCTCCCTCCTTCTCTCCCTCCTCTCCTCCCTCCTTCTCTCCTCCCTCCTCTCCGTCCTTCTCTCCCTCCTTCTCTCCCTCCTTCTCTCCTCCCTCCTTCTCTCATCCTTCTCTCCCTCCTTCTCTCCTCCCTCCTTCTCTCCCTCCTTCTCTCCTCCCTCCTTCTCTCCGTCCTTCTCTCCTCCCCCCTTCCCTCCCTCCTTCTCTCCCTCCTTCTCTCCCTCCTTCTCTCCCTCCTCTCCTCCTCCTCCTCTCCTCCTTCTCCTCCCTCCTTCTCTACCTCCTTCTCTCCTCCTCCTCTCCCTCCTTCTCTCCTCCTCTCCTTCTCTCCTCCTCCCTCCTTCTCTCCTTCCATCTCCTCCCTCCTTCTCTCCCTCCTTCTCTCCTCCTTCTCTCCCTCCTTCTCTCCTCCCTCCTCTCCCTCCTTCTCTCCCTCCTCTCCTCCCTCCTTCTCTCCCTCCTCTCCTCACTCCTTCTCTCCCTCCTTCTCTCCTCCCTCCTTCTCTCCGTCCTTCTCTCCTCCCTCCTTCTCTCCCTCCTTCTCTTCCTCCTTCTCTCCCTCCTTCTCTCCTCCCTCCTTCTCTCCTCCTTCTCTCCCTCCTTCTCTCCTCCCTCCTTCTCTCCGTCCTTCTCTCCTCCCTCCTTCTCTCCCTCCTTCTCTTCCTCCTTCTCTCCCTCCTTCTCTCCTCCCCTCCTTCTCTCCTCCTTCTCTCCCTCCTTCTCTCCTCCCTCCTTCTCTCCCTCCTTCTCTCCCTCCTCTCCTCCCTCCTTCTCTCCCTCCTTCTCTCCTCCCTCCTTCTCTCCGTCCTTCTCTCCTCCCTCCTTCTCTCCCTCCTTCTCTCCCTCCTCTCCTCCTCCTCTCCTCCTTCTCCTCTCCTCCTTCTCTCCCTCTTTCTCTCCTCCTCCCTCCTTCTCTCCTCCTTCTCCCTCCTTGTCTCCCTCTTTCTCTCCTCCTCCCTCCTTTCCTCCCTCCTCTCTTTTAGCAGTAACATTTGTTCTGAAGTATCAATACTGTTACTGATTAAAAGTTGATTTATTATTAATAATTGATTATTGATTATTCTCACATTTGTGTTTCCTGATTTATTTCAGGTTTTGATCAGATGTCCCGACAGTTTCTCTGACTCCAGCAGTACTTTTACAAATACTTTTGAACTCTTACGAGGGTTTTCTTGGACACTACTTTGTACTTGTTGGGTATTATTTTGTACTTGTTGGGTAGTATTATTTTGTACTTGTTGGGTAGTATTATTTTGTACTTGTTGGGTAGTATTATTTTGTACTTGTTGGGTAGTATTAGTATTAGTAGTATTTGAAGTACTGGAGTATTTTTGGGTACTCCCTGTGAGGACCACACAAACCACTGCAGCTGCTGCCCTCTAGTGTTCAGGTCAGGTTATGCAAAATCATTTTTTAAAATTGTATTTATTATATTAGTAGGACTAAACCAGGTCTAAACCAGGACTAAATCAGGTCTAAACCAGGACTAAACCAGGTCTAAACCAGGTCTAAACCAGGACTAAACCAGGACTAAACCAGGTCTAAGCCAGGTCTTCACAGACTTGTTCTAGGTCTTCAGTAGCTGCAGATAAAAGCCGTTGAACCGAGAGTGCTGCTTCCTGTTTTGTTCTCAGCCACTTCCTGTGTGTGTTTGACAATTTCAGTAAAAGAGGACATAAAGAGTTCAGAGTCACACGGAACAGTCCAGCTCAGCTCGAACCCACCAAACAGTTACACAAAACAAAATTACACAAAACAAAATGAAAAAAAAAAAAAAAAAATTACCGAAGTACAAGTCCAAAGTAAAAGTCCACGAAACACTCAGGCTGACATGTATTTGTATTCATTATTATTTGGGGCCAAGCACCGAAGGTGCTAGGCACCATAGTGTTTCTACTGATTATTATACATTATTCCTCTAAACATGGGAGTCTATGGCAACCCCTAGAACCGTCTGGTACCAGACGGTAAAACTTTTTACCGTCTAGTAAAAAGTTGTGAAATTTTGCACATTCCAGCCAGTCTCCTCATTACCCACAGCAATTTATAGGCCCCCAGCCCCAACCGTCTAGTGGCACCACCAGGTCAAAGTTCCAGGAATTTTCAGGAATTGCCTAGCAACGCACCTAGCAACCGATCTGTCTTTGATGTGTCTTTGATCTGTTAATGTTAATGTGTATAGGATGGGTTAAAATGCAGTGTTGTAAAATGCGGAATTTCTCCAGTGTGAGATCAATAAAGTCACTTCTTCTTCTTCTTAAACCTTGTTAGACTCTGTTAGACCCTGTCAGACTCTGATAGACCCTGTCAGACTCTGTTAGACCCTGTCAGACCCTGTCAGACCCTGTCTATCTAAACCCCAGCACCTGCAACAAGGTTATTATAGTTTATGAAAATTGTCAGACTCTGTTAGACCCTGTCAGGCCCTGTTAGACCCTGTCAGATTCTGTTAGACCCTGTCAGACCCTGTTAGACCCTGTCAGACTCTGTTAGACCCTGTCAGACCCTGTTAGACCCTGTCAGACCCTGTTAGACCCTGTCAGAACTTGTTAGACCCTGTCAGACCTTGTTAGACCCTGTCAGACTCTGTTAGACCCTGTCAGACGCTGTTAGACACTGTCAGACCTTGTTGGACCCTGTCAGACTCTGTTAGACCCTGTCAGACGCTGTTAGACCTTGTCAGATGCTGTTAGACCCTGTCAGACCTTGTTAGACCCTGTCAGATCCTCTTAGACCCTGTCAGACCTTGTTAGACCCTGTCAGACTCTGTTAGACCCTGTCAGACCTTGTTAGACCCTGTCAGACTCTGTTAGACCCTGTCAGACCTTGTTAGACCCTGTCAGATCCTGTTAGATCCTGTTAGACCCTGTTAGACCCTGTTAGACCCTGTCAGACTCTGTTAGACCCTGTCAGACCTTGTTAGACCCTGTCAGACTCTGTTAGACCCTGTCAGACCCTGTTAGACCCTGTTAGACCTTGTTAGACCCTGTCAGACTCTGTTAGACCCTGTCAGACGCTGTTAGACCCTGTCAGACCTTGTTAGACCCTGTCAGACGCTGATAGACCCTGTCAGACCTTGTTAGACTCTGTCAGACTCTGTTAGACCCTGTCAGACACTGTTAGACCCTGTCAGACACTGTTAGACCCTGTCAGACACTGTTAGACCCTGTCAGACCTTGTTAGACTCTGTCAGACTCTGTTAGACCCTGTCAGACGCTGTTAGACCCTGTCAGACGCTGTTAGACCCTGTCAGACCTTGTTAGACCCTGTCAGACACTGTTAGACCCTGTCAGACTCTGTTAGACCCTGTCAGACACTGTTAGACCCTGTCAGACTCTGTTAGACCCTGTCAGACTCTGTTAGACGCTGTCAGACTCTGTTAGACCCTGTCAGACTCTGTTAGACCCTGTCAGACACTGTTAGACCCTGTCAGACTCTGTTAGACGCTGTCAGACTCTGTTAGACCCTGTCAGACTCTGTTAGACCCTGTCAGACTCTGTTAAACCTTGTTAGACCCTGTTAAACCCTGTTTCTGAGTCTGACAGAGTCTAACTACCCTGTTAGACCCTGTCAGACTATGTCAGACTCTGTTAGACCCTGTCAGACCCTGCATGCGGCCTACATGCTGAGGCCTACATGCACCTTCGGTGCTTGGCCCCACATTGCTGCTTGCAGCTATATTTTTTATTAGGGGAGGGGGGAAGGTGCTGGGCACCCTATAGGAATTGTATTCCGTTGCCTAGGCAAGTTGCCTAGTAACCCTTTGATCTTTCCTTTGATGTTCTGGTCTCAAGATTATTATTATTATTATTATACTTCTTATATAGGAAGTCTATGGCAGCCCTGACCCTGTCAGACCCTGTCAGACTCTGTTAGATCCTGTCAGACCTTGTTAGACCCTGTCAAACGGTGCTTGTCCCCCACATTGCTGCTTGCAGCTATATTTGTTATTTGTATTTTTATTTTTACTATTTTTATTTTATTATTATTATTATTTATTTTTATTATTATTATTTACTTCTTATTTCTGTTATTTTAATATGGGTTTAGCTTGCTTGAGTTGCTTATAACCTTTTAGCTTTTTTATTATTTTTATTTATTTATTTTTATTTTTTTTTCATAATAGTAATAGTACTAGACTAGTAGTAGAAGTAATAATAATAATAATATTTTCCATAAAGATCTGTATTAGGTATGAGTGAGTATGGATGTGTCGCCTGACTTTTTAAAAACAAAAACAAAAAAAAAACAAAAAACACAGATTAAACTTGAAACGTGAATTAACCGGACAATTTAAAGAGAAATACCTAAAAATGCCGAATGTTCAGCTCAGCCCTGGAATTCCACTGAGAAGAAAACAGCACTGATGGAGTGTCCAGAAGTGGGCGCTGCGCTGTGAGTGTCCAGAAGGGGGCGCTGCGCTGTGAGTGTCCAGGAGGGGGCGCTGCGCTGTGAGTGTCCAGGAGGGGGCGCTGCGCTGTGAGTGTCCAGGAGGGGGCGCTGCGCTGTGAGTGTCCAGGAGGGGGCGCTGGCCTCAGGTTGAGCTTTGTGTCTCTCCAGTGTCCACCAGGGGTCAGCAGAGAGCCGCCTGGGACAGGACAGAACCTCCTGAATGTTTAGAACAAGAAAGAACAGAGTAGAAAACGCTCATGGACCTGGTCTGGACAAGGTCTGGACCAGGTTTAGACCTGGACTAGGTCTAGACCAGGTCTAAACCAGGTCTAGACCAGGTCTAGACCTGGTTTAGTCCTGGTTTAGTCCTGGTTCAGTCCTGGTTTAGTCCTGGTTTAGTCCTGGTTTAGTCCTGGTTCAGACTTGGTTCAGACCTGGTTCAGTCCTGGTTTAGTCCTGGTTTAGTCCTGGTTCAGTCCTGGTTCAGACCTGCTTCAGACCTGGTTCAGTCCTGGTTTAGTCCTGGTTTAGTCCTGGTTCAGACCTGGTTCAGTCCTGGTTCAGTCCTGGTTTAGTCCTGGTTTAGTCCTGGTTCAGACTTGGTTCAGACCTGGTTCAGTCCTGGTTTAGTCCTGGTTTAGTCCTGGTTTAGTCCTGGTTCAGACCTGGTTCAGTCCTGGTTTAGTCCTGGTTTAGTCCTGGTTTAGTCCTGGTTCAGTCCTGGTTTAGTCCTGGTTTAGTCCTGGTTTAGTCCTGGTTCAGACTTGGTTCAGACCTGGTTCAGTCCTGGTTTAGTCCTGGTTTAGTCCTGGTTCAGACCTGGTTCAGACCTGGTTCAGTCCTGGTTCAGTCCTGGTTTAGTCCTGGTTCAGTCCTGGTTTAGTCCTGGTTTAGTCCTGATTTAGTCCTGGTTCAGACCTGGTTCAGACCTGGTTCAGTCCTGGTTCAGTCCTGGTTTAGTCCTGGTTCAGACCTGGTTCAGTCCTGGTTTAGTCCTGGTTTAGTCCTGGTTCAGACCTGGTTCAGACCTGGTTCAGTCCTGGTTCAGTCCTGGTTTAGTCCTGGTTCAGTCCTGGTTCAGACCTGGTTCAGTCCTGGTTTAGTCCTGGTTTAGTCCTGGTTCAATCCTGGTTTAGTCCTGGTTCAGACCTGGTTTAGTCCTGGTTTAGTCCTCGTTTAGTCCTGGTTCAGACCTGGTTCAGACCTGGTTTAGTCCTGGTTTAGTCCTGGTTCAGTCCTGGTTTAGTCCTGGTTTAGTCCTGGTTTAGTCCTGGTTCAGACTTGGTTCAGACCTGGTTCAGTCCTGGTTTAGTCCTGGTTTAGTCCTGGTTCAATCCTGGTTTAGTCCTGGTTCAGACCTGGTTTAGTCCTGGTTTAGTCCTGGTTTAGTCCTGGTTCAGACCTGGTTTAGTCCTGGTTTAGTCCTGGTTTAGTCCTGGTTCAGACCTGGTTCAGACCTGGTTTAGTCCTGGTTTACTCGAACAGAAAATCCACGTTTTTTTTTTTGTGTGTGTTTTTTTTGTGTTTTTTTTTTTTATCCTGGTGGGATCAGAATCGGTATCGAGTATCGAGTCTGTTTCTTAGTTTTAAAATATGTGACATTTTAGTTTTACTCTAAAACATGACTCAAGAAGATGTAAAAAGTACTTACCCCCGTGGATCTACCAGGTCTAAACCAGGTCTAATCCAGGTCTGAACCAGGACTAAACCAGGACTAAACCAGGACTAAACCAGGTCTGAACCAGGACTAAACCAGGACTAAACCAGGACTATGGTATTTTGAAAATAAGAGATTCTCAAACATGAATCACTCTAAATCCAAAGGGTCAGAAAAGAAACGACCAGAACATGGAGAAACATCTGAGGAGGGTTATGGGGTTTGCTGTACTGAGGAGACGACTAGAAAAGTGACAGAATGTATCTTTTAAAAAAATAAGAGTAAATAAAAAGTGTAAAACAAAAGAGTGAAGAGGAAGAAAAGTGGAGCTGCAGCGTTTCCGTCTGTCTGGACTCTGGTGATTAACGTTTGTGCAGCAAAAGCACCTTCTGTGATTAAACCTGATTATGGAGAGTCCGAGACTTCGATCGGGTTTCACCAAGAGGACTGTCCCCTGAGACCGGGACCGGGATCAGAGACCAGGGCCAGAACAAGAACCAGGGACCAGGACCAGGGACCAGGACCGGGACCAGAGACCGGACTGTCCCCAGAGACCAGGACCGGGACCAGGACCAGAGACCAGAACGAGAACGAGGACCAGGACAAGAGACCGGACTGTCCCCAGAAACCGGGACTAAAGCGGGACTAAAGCGGGACTAAACCGAGACTAAAGTGGGACTAAAGTGGGACTAAAGCAGGTCTAAACCGGGACTAAAGCAGGACTAAACCGGGTCTAAACCAGGACTAAACCAGGTCTAAACCGGGACTAAAGCAGGTCTAAACCAGGACTAAACCAGGTCTAAACCGGGACTAAAGCAGGTCTAAACCGGGACTAAACCAGGTCTAAACCAGGACTAAAGCAGGTCTAAACCGGGACTGAACCGGGTCTAAACCAGGACTAAAGCAGGTCTAAACCGGGACTGAACCGGGTCTAAACCAGGACTAAAGCAGGATTAAAGCAGGACTAAAGCATAGAAGCAGTCTGCGGAGATCGGGACTAAACCGAGACCAGACCGGGTCCAGACCAGGTCCAGAACAAGGACCAGGTCCAGGGACCAGGACCAGGGACCAGGGCCGGAATGATGTCCAGACCCGATGTTTAGACCCGGTTTAGTCCTAGTTTAGTCCCGGTTTAGACCTGCTTTAGTCCCGGTTTAGACCTGGTTTAGTCCTGGTTTAGACCTGCTTTAGTCCCGGTTTAGACCTGCTTTAGACCCGGTTTAGTCCTAGTTTAGTCCCGGTTTAGTCCTGCTTTAGTCCCGGTTTAGACCTGCTTTAGTCCCGGTTTAGACCTGGTTTAGACCTGCTTTAGTCCCGCTTTAGTCCCGTTTTAGTCCTGGTTTAGAGCCGGTTTAGACCTGCTTTAGTCCCGGTTTAGACCTGCTTTAGTCCCACTTTAGTCCCGGTTTAGACCCGCTTTAGTCCCGGTTTAGACCCAGTTTAGACCTGCTTTGGTCCCGCTTTAGACCTGGTTTAGACCTGCTTTAGTCCCGGTTTAGACCCGCTTTAGTCCCGGTTTAGACCCACTTTGGTCCCGCTTTAGTCCCGTTTTAGACCTGCTTTAGTCCCGCTTTAGTCACTGTTTAGTCCCGGTTTAGACCCGCTTTAGTCCCGGTTTAGACCTGCTTTAGTCCCGGTTTAGACCTGCTTTAGTCACTGTTTAGTCCCGGTTTAGACCCGCTTTAGTCCCGGTTTAGACCTGCTTTAGTCCCGGTTTAGACCTGCTTTAGTCACTGTTTAGTCCCGGTTTAGACCCGCTTTAGTCCCAGTTTAGACCTGCTTTAGTCCCGGTTTAGTCCCGGTTTAGTCCCGGTTTAGTCCCGCTTTAGTCCCGCTTTAGTCCTGCTTTAGTCCCGGTTTAGACCTGCTTTAGTCCCGCTTTAGTCCCGCTTTAGTCACTGTTTAGTCCCGGTTTAGACCTGCTTTAGTCCCGTTTAGACCTGCTTTAGTCCCGGTTTAGACCTGCTTTAGTCCCGGTTTAGACCTGGTTTTGACCTGCTTTAGTCCTGGTTTAGTCCCGGTTTATACCCGGTTTAGTCCTGCTTTAGTCCCGGTTTAGACCTGCTTTAGTCCCGGTTTAGACCTGCTTTAGTCCCAGTTTAGACCTGCTTTAGTCCCGGTTTAGACCTGCTTTAGTCCCAGTTTAGACCTGCTTTAGTCCCGGTTTAGACCTGCTTTAGTCCCGGTTTAGACCTGCTTTAGTCCCAGTTTAGACCTGCTTTAGTCCCGGTTTAGATCCGGTTTAAACCTGCTTTAGTCCCGGTTTAGACCTGCTTTAGTCCCGGTTTAGACCCGGTTTAGACCTGCTTTAGTCCCGGTTTAGACCTGCTTTAGTCCTGGTTTAGACCTGCTTTAGTCCCGGTTTAGACCTGCTTTAGTCCCGGTTTAGACCCGGTTTAGACCTGCTTTAGTCCCGGTTTAGTCCCACTTTAGTCCCGGTCTAGACCCGGTTTAGAGCTGCTTTACTCCCGGTTTAGACCTGCTTTAGTCCCGGTTTAGACCTGCTTTAGTCCCGGTTTAGACCCGGTTTAGACCTGCTTTAGTCTTGGTTTAGACCTGCTTTAGTCCCGGTTTAGACCTGCTTTAGTCCCGGTTTAGACCTGCTTTACTCCCGGTTTAGACCTGCTTTAGTCCCGGTTTAGACCTAGTTTTGACCTGCTTTAGTCCTGGTTTAGTCCCGCTTTAGTCCCGGTTTATACCCGGTTTAGTCCTGCTTTAGTCCCGGTTTAGACCTGCTTTAGTCCCGGTTTAGACCTGCTTTAGTCCTGGTTTAGACCTGCTTAAGTTCTGGTTTAGACCTGCTTTAGTCCCGGTTTAGACCTGCTTTAGTCCTGGTTTAGACCTGCTTTAGTCCCGGTTTAGACCTGCTTTAGTCCCGTTTAGACCTGCTTTAGTCCCGGTTTAGACCTGCTTTAGTCCCGTTTAGACCTGCTTTAGTCCCGGTTTAGACCTGCTTTAGTCCCGGTTTAGACCTGGTTTTGACCTGCTTTAGTCCTTGTTTAGTCCCGGTTTATACCCGGTTTAGTCCTGCTTTAGTCCCGGTTTAGACCTGCTTTAGTCCCGGTTTAGACCTGCTTTAGTCCCAGTTTAGACCTGCTTTAGTCCCGGTTTAGACTTGCTTTAGTCCCAGTTTAGACCTGCTTTAGTCCCGGTTTAGACCTGCTTTAGTCCCAGTTTAGACCTGCTTTAGTCCCAGTTTAGACCTGCTTTAGTCCCGGTTTAGATCCGGTTTAAACCTGCTTTAGTCCCGGTTTAGACCTGCTTTAGTCCCGGTTTAGACCCGGTTTAGACCTGCTTTAGTCCCGGTTTAGACCTGCTTTAGTCCCGGTTTAGACCTGCTTTAGTCCCGGTTTAGACCTGCTTTAGTCCCGGTTTAGACCTGCTTTAGTCCCGGTTTAGACCCGGTTTAGACCTGCTTTAGTCCCGGTTTAGTCCCACTTTAGTCCCGGTCTAGACCCGGTTTAGACCTGCTTTACTCCCGGTTTAGACCTGCTTTAGTCCCGGTTTAGACCTAGTTTTGACCTGCTTTAGTCCTGGTTTAGTCCCGCTTTAGTCCCGGTTTATACCCGGTTTAGTCCTGCTTTAGTCCCGGTTTAGACCTGCTTTAGTCCCGGTTTAGACCTGCTTTAGTCCCGGTTTAGACCTGCTTTAGTCCTGGTTTAGACCTGCTTAAGTTCTGGTTTAGACCTGCTTTAGTCCCGGTTTAGACCTGCTTTAGTCCCGGTTTAGACCTGCTTTAGTCCCGGTTTAGACCTGCTTTAGTCCTGGTTTAGACCTGCTTTAGTCCTGGTTTAGACCTGCTTTAGTCCCGGTTTAGACCTGCTTTAGTCCCGGTTTAGACCTGCTTTAGTCCCGGTTTAGACCTGCTTTAGTCCCGGTTTAGACCTGCTTTAGTCCCGGTTTAGACCTGCTTTAATCCCGGTTTAGACCTGCTTTAGTCCCGGTTTAGACCTGCTTTAGTCCCGGTTTAGACCTGCTTTAGTCCCGGTTTAGACCTGCTTTAGTCCCGGTTTAGACCTGCTTTAGTCCCGGTTTAGACCTGCTTTAGTCCCGGTTTAGACCTGCTTTAGTCCCGGTTTAGACCTGCTTTAGTCCTGGTTTAGACCTGCTTTAGTCCCGGTTTAGACCTGCTTTAGTCCTGGTTTAGACCTGCTTAAGTTCTGGTTTAGACCTGCTTTAGTCCCGGTTTAGACCTGCTTTAGTCCCGGTTTAGACCTGCTTTAGTCCCGGTTTAGACCTGCTTTAGTCCATGTTTAGACCTGCTTTAGTCCCGGTTTAGACCTGCTTTAGTCCCGGTTTAGACCTGCTTTAGTCCCGGTTTAGACCTGCTTTAGTCCCGGTTTAGACCTGCTTTAGTCCCGGTTTAGACCTGCTTTAGTCTTGGTTTAGACCTGCTTTAGTCCCGGTTTAGACCTGCTTTAGTCCCGGTTTAGACCTGCTTTAGTCCCGGTTTAGACCTGCTTTAGTCCCGGTTTAGACCTGCTTTAGTCCTGGTTTAGACCTGCTTTAGTCCCGGTTTAGACCTGCTTTAGTCCCGGTTTAGACCTGCTTTAGTCCTGGTTTAGACCTGCTTTAGTCCCGGTTTAGACCTGCTTTAGTCCTGGTTTAGACCTGCTTAAGTTCTGGTTTAGACCTGCTTTAGTCCCGGTTTAGACCTGCTTTAGTCCTGGTTTAGACCTGCTTTAGTCCTGGTTTAGACCTGCTTTAGTCCTGGTTTAGACCTGCTTTAGTCCCGGTCTCTGCAGAATGCTTCTGTGCTGTCAGCCCTCAGTTTAATCAGCTAAAAGCTTCAGCATCTCAGACTGAGCCAGCGCTTTGGGCCCCACACGAGCAACGCAGCAAGATCCAAGACCAGGACTGAGACCAGGACTGAGACCAGGACTGAGACCAGGACTGAGACCAGGACTGAGACCAGGCCCAGGACTGGGACCAGGACTGAGACCAGGACTGGGACCAGGACTGGGACCAGGACTGGGACCAGTACTGAGACCGGGACTGGGACCGGGACTGGGACCGGGACTGGGACCGGGACTGAGACCAGGACTGAGACCAGGACTGAGACCAGGGCCAGGACTGGGACCAGGACTGAGACCAGGACTGGGACCAGGACTGGGACCAGGACTGGGACCAGGACTGAGACCGGGACTGGGACCGGGACTGGGACCAGGACTGAGACCAGGACTGGGACCAGGACTGGGACCAGGACTGGGACCAGGACTGGGACCAGGACTGGGACCAGTACTGAGACCGGGACTGGGACCGGGACTGGGACCGGGACTGGGACCGGGACTGAGACCAGGACTGAGACCAGGACTGAGACCAGGGCCAGGACTGGGACCAGGACTGAGACCAGGACTGGGACCAGGACTGGGACCAGGACTGGGACCAGGACTGAGACCGGGACTGGGACCGGGACTGGGACCAGGACTGAGACCAGGACTGAGACCAGGACTGGGACTGGGACTTTGACCCAGATCCAAGACCAGGAGCGAGCGCCAGGCTCTGGTTGGATGACGTTTCCTCCAGTGTTTTGATCAATAATGTGATGATGTCATGATTTCAGACGGAGCAGATGTGATGATGTCATGATTTCAGACGGAGCAGATGTGATGATGTCATGATTTCAGACGGAGCAGATGTTTCTCCTCGTTCTTTGTTTGGGATCAGCTCCACAAACGTTCACATTAATCTTAAGGTTTAAAGTCCTTCGAGATGAAACTCGCATCTTTGGGGTTGAATAACGGTTCCACTTTCTGAAGCAATTGTGAAAAAAATCATGTGACTTTAATCTATTTCTCCTGACAGAGAAGACCAGGACTGAGCCAGGACTGAACTAGGACTGAACCTTTAGTTCATTTAGTAGATCTCTGTAAACATGTTCTGAAACACACACGATTCTTAGATTAGTTTAAATCGGAACTCCTTCTCCAAACTGTTCTCCTCAGATGTTTCTCCAAACTGTTCTCCTCAGATGTTTCTCCAAACTGTTCTCCTCAGATGTTTCTCCAAACTGTTCTCCTCAGATGTTTCTCCATGTTCTAGTCATTTCTTCTCTGACCCTCTGGATTTGGAGTGATTCATGTTTGAGAATCTTTAATCTCTTATTTTCAAGACGCCATTTAGTCGATCTTCCCCTGTTTTCAGCTCCACCTGTACACACCCCCTGTGACACGCCCCCTGTGACACGCCCCCTGTGACACGCCCCCTGTGACACGCCCCCTGTGACACGCCCCCTGTGACACGCCCCCTGTGGCGTCTCTTCTCCAGTTCAATGTTCACAGTGACACTTGTAGGTTTGGGCAGCGTCACGTCATCGCTTTGGTCCAAATGTAAAAACAAAAAAAAACCACAAAACACTAGTTCTCTAGTGTGAGGGGCCCACAGTCTGGTTTAGACCTGGTTTAGTCCTGGTTCAGTCCTGATTTAGTCCTGGTTCAGTCCTGGTTCAGTCCTGGTTTAGTCCTGGTTCAGTCCTGATTTAGTCCTGGTTCAGTCCTGGTTTAGTCCTGGTTTAGACCTGGTTCAGTCCTAGTTTAGTCCTGGTTCAGTCCTGGTTCAGTCCTGGTTTAGACCTGGTTCAGTCCTGGTTCAGTCCTGGTTCAGTCCTGGTTTAGTCCTGGTTTAGACCTGGTTCAGTCCTGGTTCAGTCCTGGTTTAGACCTGGTTCAGTCCTGGTTCAGTCCTGGTTTAGACCTGGTTCAGTCCTGGTTTAGTCCTGGTTTAGACCTGGTTCAGTCCTAGTTTAGTCCTGGTTTAGACCTGGTTCAGTCCTGGGGCTGATCAGAAGTTCAGATTTCCTGCTTCTCTTTTATCAGTTTTGTTCCATCAGCGTCTGTCTCCACTTCAGAACTCCAGGCCCTATCTCCTCTCTGCACCTCCTATCTCCTCTCTGCACCTCCTATCTCCTCTCTGCACCTCCTATCTCTTCTCTGCACCTCCTATCTCCTCTCTGCACCTCCTATCTCCTCTCTGCACCTCCTATCTCTTCTCTGCACCTCCTATCTCCTCTCTGCACCTCCTATCTCCTCTCTGCACCTCCTATCGCCCTCTTCTCTTCACTCGTCTCCTCTTCTTTCTTCTTTGTGAAACACCTGAACGTGTCCGAGAAAACACATCTGCAAAAGAATCAAATTAAATATTACACCAACTTTTCTTTTCTAAATACCCCCTCTGTAATAAGGTCCAGTTTGGTCCAGTTTGGTCCAGTTTGGTCCAGTTTGGTCCAGTTTGGTCCAGTTTCAGTGCACAGTGTGAGGCGGGGGTATTTTTAGCCTCTCTCACGGTGCCAACGCTATTTTTGTATTTCCCACAATGCAACTGGGCCGAGGTAAAGACACCTGCACCGAGCAGGAGGAGGAGGAGGCAAGAGGAGGAGGCGGGAGGAGGAGACCGGAGGAGGGAGGGAGGAGGAGACAGGAGGAGGAGACAGGAGGAGGAGGCAGGAGGAGATGGGTGGAGGAGGAGGAGGCGACAGGTGGAGACAGAAGGAGGAGGAAGCAGGAGGAGGCAGGAGGAGGAAGCAGGAGGAGACAGGAGAAGGAGGCAGGAGGAGACAGGAGGAGGAGGCAGGAGGAGATGGGTGGAGGAGGAGGAGGCGACAGGTGGAGACAGAAGGAGGAGGAAGCAGGAGGAGGCAGGAGGAGGAAGCAGGAGGAGACAGGAGGAGGACGCAGGAGGAGACAGGAGGAGGAGGCAGGAGGAGACAGGAGAAGGAGCGATCGTTCTCTCGTTTTCAGTCTCCTCACATAATTACCCATAATTCAGTCTGTAATTAATCTGAGGTAATTATAAAGAATGAGAAGATTTAAAACCAATTAAAACAACGATGGTCCTGAGAGGAGGAGGAGCAGGAGCAGGAGGAGGAGGACAGGAGGAGGGGGAGGAGGAGAGGAGAAGGAGGGGAAGGAGGAGGAGGAGCAGGAGGAGAGGAGGGGAAGGAGCAGGAGGAGGAGGAGGAGGAGAGGGGAAGGAGGAGGACGACAGGAGGAGGAGGAGCAGCAGGAGGAGGACGACAGGAGGAGGATGACAGGAGGAGGAGGAGAGGGGAAGGAGGAGGGGAGGAGACGAGAGGACGAGGACAGGAGGAGGAGGAGGACAGGAGAAGGAGGACAGGAGGAGAAGGAGGACAGGAGGAGGAGGAGCGAATAACAGACCCACACTTCATGACATCATGTGGTGGAATTGAACATTTTTCAATTTTGTGTAGTCCAGGACCTCCTCCTCCCTCTCTTTATCCCTCTATCCCTCACTCCTTCTTTCTCTCGATCCTTTTTTTCTTTTCTCTCTCCATTCATCTGTTTTCTAGTTTCTCTCCCTTCACTTTTCTCCTCTTCCCTCTCCACCTCTCCTTTCCTCTCTCCTCCTCCTTTCTCCCTCATTCCTCCTCTTTTCTCTTTCTCCCCCACTCTTTTCCTCTCCTCTCTCCTCCCTCTTTTCCTCTCCTCTTCCTCTTCCTCCTCTATCTCTCCCTCCTCTCCTCCTCCTCCTCCTCTCTCCTCCCTCTCTTTTCCTCTCTCCCTCTCCTTCTCTCCATCTCCTTCTCTCCCTCCTCCTCCCTCTCTCCGTCTCTCCCTGTTTCGTCCTCGTTGGGATACTGCTGATTCTCTCACTCTGGTATTGCTTACTCCACACACTGCCATTAGCTGATCCCAGCACTCCTCCTCCTCCCTCCATCCCGTTCTCCCCCTCTCCTCTCCTCTCCTCCCTCCCTCCTTCCTTCCCTCCCTCCCTCCCTCCCCTCCTTCCTCTCCTCTTCCATTAAACAGCCAATCAATTACTCCAGCTCGAGCCGCCAAAAAACACGAGCAATCTGCAAATGAGGCGAGATCAGCGCAACATCTGAGGCTGACTCCTCCTGTTCTTCCTCTTCTCCTCCTGCTGCTTCTGCTCCTCCCCCTGCTGCTCCTCCTCCTGTTCCTCCTCCTCTTCTCCTCCTCCTCCTGCTCCTACTCCTCATGCTCCCCATCTCCTCATTAGAGCGACATCTGAGGCTGACTCCTCCTGCTCCTCCTCCTGTTCCTCCTCTGCTGCTCCTGCTCCTCCTCCTGTTCCTCCTCTTCTCCTCCTACTCATACTCCTCATGCTCCTCTTCTCCTCCTGCTCCTCCTCCTGTTCCTTCTCCTCCTGCTGCTCCTCCTCCTGCTGCTGCTCCTCCTCCTGTTCCTCCTCCTCCTGCTGCTCGTACTCCTCATGCTCCCCTTCTCCTTCTCATCAGCGCTCGTATTCCTGCTCCTCCACTCCTCCTCCTGCTCCTCCTCTCCTCCTCCTGCTCCTCCTGTTCTTCCTACTCCTCCTGTTCCTCCTCCTGCTCCTGCTACTGCTCCTCTTCTCCTCCTGCTCGTATTCCTGCTCCTCCTGCTCCTCCACTCCTCCTCCTGCTCCTCCTGTTCTTCCTACTCCTCCTGTTCCTCCTCCTGCTCCTGCTACTGCTCCTCTTCTCCTCCTGCTCGTATTCCTGCTCCTCCTGCTCCTCCACTCCTCCTCCTGCTCCTCCTGTTCTTCCTGTTCCTCCTCCTACTCCTGCTCCTCCTGTTCTTCCTCCTCCTGCTCCCCTTCTTATCAGTGCAATATCTGAGGCTGACTCCTCCTGCTGCTCCTACTCCTCCTGCTCCTACTCCTCCTCTTCCACTGCTCCTACTGCTCCTCTTCCTCCTCTCTCTCTCCCTCTCGTCTCTTTTCTCCTCCTCCTGAAGTACAGAACATTGATGAAAGGGTAAAACGGGGGAGAGACCAAGGGGGAGACCGATGGGGAGACCGAGGGGGAGACCAGAGGAGGAGACCGAGGGGGAGACCAGAGGGGGAGACCAGAGGAGGAGACCGAGGAGGAGACCAGAGGGGGAGACCAAGGGGGAGACTGAGGGGGAGACCAGAGGGGGAGACCAGAGGAGGAGACCGAGGAGGAGACCAGAGGAAGAGACCGAGGGGGAGACCGAGGGGGAGACCGAGGGGGAGACCAGAGGAGGAGACCGAGGGGGAGACCAGAGGAGGAGACCAGAGGGGGAGACCAGAGGGGGAGACCGAGGGGGAGACCAGAGGAGGAGACCGAGGGGGAGACCAGAGGAGGAGACCGAGGGGGAGACCGAGGGGGAGACCAGAGGAGGAGACCAGAGGAGGAGACCGAGGGGGAGACCAGAGGAGGAGACCGAGGGGGAGACCAGAGGAGGAGACCGAGGGGGAGACCGAGGGGGGGACCAGAGGAGGAGACCAGAGGAGGAGACCGAGGGGGAGACCAGAGGAGGAGACCGAGGGGGAGACCGACGGGGAGACCAGAGGGTGAGACCAGAGGGTGAGACCAGAGGGGGAGACCGAGGGGGAGACCGAGGGGGAGACCAGAGGGGGAGACCAGAGGGTGAGACCAGAGGAGGAGACCAGAGGGGGAGACCAGAGGGTGAGACCAGAGGGGGAGACCGAGGGGGAGACCAGAGGAGGAGACCGAGGGGGAGACCGAGGGGGAGACCAGAGGGGGAGACCAGAGGGGGAGACCAGAGGAGGAGACCAGAGGGGGAGACCAGAGGGTGAGACCAGAGGAGGAGACCAGAGGAGGAGACCAGAGGGTGAGACCAGAGGAGGAGACCAGAGGGTGAGACCAGAGGAGGAGACCAGAGGAGGAGACCAGAGGGTGAGACCAGAGGGGGAGACCGAGGGGGAGACCAGAGGAGGAGACCAGAGGGTGAGACCAGAGGAGGAGACCAGAGGAGGAGACCGAGGGGGAGACCAGAGGGGGAGACCAGAGGAGGAGACCGAGGAGGAGACCAGAGGGGGAGACCGAGGGGGAGACCAGAGGAGGAGACCAGAGGGTGAGACCAGAGGAGGAGACCAGAGGGGGAGACCGAGGGGGAGACCAGAGGAGGAGACCAGAGGGTGAGACCAGAGGGTGAGACCAGAGGGTGAGACCAGAGGAGGAGACCAGAGGGGGAGACCGAGGGGGAGACCAGAGGAGGAGACCAGAGGGTGAGACCAGAGGAGGAGACCAGAGGAGGAGACCAGAGGGGGAGACCGAGGGGGAGACCAGAGGGGGAGACCAGAGGAGGAGACCGAGGAGGAGACCAGAGGGGGAGACCGAGGGGGAGACCGAGGGGGAGGCCAGAGGGGGAGACCGAGGGGGAGACCGAGGGGGAGGCCAGAGGAGGAGACCAGAGGGTGAGACCAGAGGAGGAGACCAGAGGGGGAGACCGAGGGGTAGACCAGAGGAGGGGACCAGAGGAGGAGACCAGAGGAGGAGACCGAGGGGGAGACCAGAGGGGGAGACCAGAGGAGGAGACCAGAGGGGGAGACCGAGGGGGAGACCAGAGCAGGAGACCAGAGGGGGAGACCGAGGGGGAGACCAGAGGAGGAGACCAGGGGGTGAGACCAGAGGGGAAGACCAGAGGAGGAGACCAGAGGGTGAGACCAGAGGAGGAGACCAGAGGGGGAGACCGAGGGGGAGACCAGAGGAGGAGACCAGAGGGTGAGACCAGAGGGTGAGACCTGAGGAGGAGACCAGAGGGTGAGACCAGAGGAGGAGACCAGAGGGGGAGACCGAGGGGGAGACCAGAGGAGGAGACCAGAGGGTGAGACCAGAGGGTGAGACCAGAGGGTGAGACCAGAGGAGGAGACCAGAGGGTGAGACCAGAGGGTGAGACCAGAGGAGGAGACCAGAGGGGGAGACCAGAGGGTGAGACCAGAGGGTGAGACCAGAGGAGGAGACCAGAGGGGGAGACCGAGGGGGAGACCAGAGGAGGAGACCAGAGGGTGAGACCAGAGGGGGAGACCAGAGGAGGAGACCGAGGAGGAGACCAGAGGGGGAGACCGAGGGGGAGACCGAGGGGGAGGCCAGAGGAGGAGACCAGAGGGTGAGACCAGAGGAGGAGACCAGAGGGGGAGACCGAGGGGGAGACCAGAGGAGGAGACCAGAGGAGGAGACCGAGGGGGAGACCAGAGGGTGAGACCAGAGGAGGAGACCAGAGGGGGAGACCGAGGGGGAGACCAGAGGAGGAGACCAGAGGGTGAGACCAGAGGAGGAGACCAGAGGGGGAGACCAAGGGGGAGACCAGATGAGGAGACCAGAGGGTGAGACCAGAGGAGGAGACCAGAGGGTGAGACCGAGGGGGAGACCAGAGGAGGAGACCAGAGGGTGAGACCAGAGGGTGAGACCAGAGGGTGAGACCAGAGGAGGAGACCAGAGGGTGAGACCAGAGGGTGAGACCAGAGGAGGAGACCAGAGGGTGAGACCAGAGGAGGAGACCAGAGGGTGAGACCAGAGGAGGAGACCAGAGGGGGAGACCGAGGGGGAGACCAGAGGAGGAGACCAGAGGGTGAGACCAGAGGAGGAGACCAGAGGGTGAGACCAGAGGGTGAGACCAGAGGAGGAGACCAAGGGGGAGACCAGAGGAGGAGACCAGAGGAGGAGACCAGAGGGTGAGACCAGAGGGTGAGACCAGAGGAGGAGACCAGAGGGGGAGACCAAGGGGGAGACCAGAGGAGGAGACCAGAGGGTGAGACCAGAGGAGGAGACCAGAGGGGGAGACCAAGGGGGAGACCAGAGGAGAAGACCAGAGGAGGAGACCAGAGGGGGAGACCAAGGGGGAGACCAAGGGGGAGACCAAGGGGGAGACCAGAGGGTGAGACCAGAGGAGGAGACCAGAGGGGGAGACCAAGGGGGAGACCAGAGGAGAAGACCAGAGGAGGAGACCAGCAGAGGAGACCGAGGTGACGGGAATCACCTTACGTCTTTAATGACGTAAGAAAAGGACGAGTCACAAGGAGAAAAAAACGACTCAAAGAACCTGTGTGTAACTGGCCTAAATATGTTTAATTATGTTTAATTATGTTTAAATATTATTAAATAATAAAAATTAAATACAGCACTGTGGAAATGATGGTTAATAATGTCACGATACTGATAATTCAAACATTGAACAGACTCGACACTTGATACCGATTCTGATCCCACCATGAGAAGAAAACAGGCGGAGGTGGTGATGTCATCAGGTGAACAGTGAACTTTTCCCTTCAGTTCAGTCGAGATCGGGGACTCCAGGACTGAAATGATCCAAATGATTCTAGTGCAGGTGTGTGGAGTTTAAAAACACAGTGGAGCACTTCCTGTGTCACCACATGATGACCTCACGAGGTGGAGCAGAGTGTTTTCAGTTTGTTTGTGAAACGGGGAGAACAGTGGAACATGGGCCTTTAATACAGATTCTGCTTTTACATTTCTGTTTTCATTCCTATTTATTTATATTTTACTAATTATTTATTTATGCATTTACTTCATCTTTATTATTTATTTTTGATTTTTGTTTTTTTACACAGATTTTTATTCAAAATTTTACTATCTGCTGCTCCTAAAACACCAGCGATGTTGAGGAGGTGAACGAGGAGCAGATGGAGGGAACGTAGTCCAGAGAGTTCAGCACCACGGACAGCTCAGAATCATGAACCAGGGACGAAACTATGGGCAGAAATATGTGCCACCAGAAACTGAATTTGAATCACAAAATTTGAAATTGTATTTTTAAATTTGAAGTAGTATTTTTAAATTTGAAATTGTATTTTTTAATTTGAATCATTGCACTGAAAAATTTAATCTGAATAGTACCATTTGAAATTGAATTGATTAGTTTGTAACAGGAATCTAATAAAAGCTCTCTCGAAATCTTTCTCGAAATTCAAATTCAGTTCTCAAAATTCAAATTCAGTTCTCAAAATTCAAATTCAGTTCACAAAATTCAAATTCAAGTTAAAGCAGCAGACAGAGGAGTCCTGTATATCTGAGCTCGATTGCTCTTCCTTCATCCTTAAAGTACCAGGATGTTTGTCACAGTAAACTTGAATTTGAATTTTGTAAACTGAATTTGAATTTTGAGAACTGAATTTGAATTTCGAGAACGATTTCGAGAGAGCTTTTATTAGATTCCTGTTACAAACTAATCAATTCAATTTCAAATGGTACTATTTAGATTAAATTTTTCAATGCAATGATTCAAATTAAAAAATACAATTTCAAATTTAAAAATACTATTTCAATTTATGTGATTCAAATTCAGTTTCTGGTGGCACATATTTCTGCCCATAGAAACCAGGGACGAAACCAGGATGAAACCAGGACTTTGTTCCTGAGGCTCCTTCACCACGGCCAGCTCCTGTAGAATCCGCACAGGAAGTGGCGCGCGCTCTAAACCTTGTACCATATGGACCTGGTTTTAAACTCAAATAAATTTGGGCAGTCATAAAATAAAGTTCCAAATGTTTTATTTTTAAACGTGGACACATGGGTCTGTGCATGTCCTCCATTTTGAGTCTGGGTCTGGAAACGTGACAGCTCCATGTGCCGCCGCCACAAATACGCCTCTGAAACGTGAAGAAAGCAACGAGTGAGCGCCAACCAGACAGATGGAGAGGAGGGAGGGAGGGAGGGAGGGAGAAGAGAGAGTTTTAAATCAGGACTACATCAGGACTAAAACAGGACTAAACCGGGACTAAAGGTCTAAACCAGGACTAAAGCAGGACTAAAGCAGGACTAAACCAGGTTTAAACCAGGTCTAAGCCACGTCTAAGCCACGTCTAAGCCAGGACTAAGCCAGGTCTAAGCCAGGTCTCAGCCAGGTCTCAGCCAGGTTTAAACCAGGTCTAAGCAAGGTCTAAGCCAGGACTAAACCAGGACTAAACCAGGACTGAATCAGGACTGAACCAGGACTGAAATAGGTCTAAACCAGGTCTAAGCCAGGTCTAAGCCAGGACTAAACCAGGACTAAACCAGGACTAAGCCAGGTCTAAACCAGGACTAAACCAGATCTAAGCCAGGACTGAACCAGGTCTAAACCAGGTCTAAACCAGGTCTAAGCCAGGTCTAAACCAGGTTTAAACCAGGTCTAAACCAGGTCTAAGCAAGGTCTAAGCCAGGACTGAGCCAGGACTGAACCAGGACTGAACCAGGTCTAAACCAGGACTAAACCAGGTCTAAGCCAGGTCTAAGCCAGGACTAAACCAGGACTAAACCAGGACTAAACCAGGATTAAGCCAGGTCTAAACCAGGACTAAATCAGGTCTAAGCCAGAACTGAACCAGGTCTAAACCAGGTCTAAACCAGGTCTAAACCAGGTCTAAACCAGGTCTAAACCAGGTCTAAACCATGTTTGAACCAGGTCTAAGCCAGGACTGAACCAGGTTTAAACCAGGTCTAAACCAGGTCTAAGCCATGTTTAAACCAGGTCTAAGCCAGGACTGAACCAGGTCTAAGCCAGGACTGAACCAGGACTACACCAGGACTACAGCGGGGCTAAATCAGGACTAAATCAGGACTAAACCAGGTCTAAACCAGGATTAAACCAGGACTAAACCGGGACTAAACCAGGACTAAACCAGGTCTAAGCCAGGACTGAACCAGGTCTAAACCAGGTCTAAGCCAGGTCTAAGCCAGGTCTAAGCCAAGTCTAAACCAGGCTTAAACCAGGTCTAAACCAGGTCTAAGCCAGGACTGAACCAGGACTGAACCAGGACTGAACCAGGACTGAACCAGGTCTAAACCAGGACTAAACCAGGTCTAAGCCAGGTCTAAGCCAGGACTAAACCAGGACTAAACCAGGACTAAGCCAGGTCTAAACCAGGACTAAACCAGGTCTAAACCAGGTCTAAACCAGGTCAAAACCAGGTCTAAACCACGTTTAAACCAGGTCTAAGCCAGGACTGAACCAGGTCTAAGCCAGGACTGAACCAGGATTAAACCAGGTCTAAACCAGGACTAAACCAGGTCTAAGCCAGGTCTAAACCAGGTCTAAACCAGGGCTAAACCAGGACTACACCAGGACTACAGCGGGGCTAAATCAGGACTAAATCAGGACTAAACCAGGTCTAAACCAGGTCTAAACCAGGTCTAAACCAGGTCTAAACCAGGACTAAACCAGGTCTAAACTAAAACTAAACCAGGTCTAAGCCAGGTCTAAACCAGGACTAAGCCAGGTCTAAGCCAGGACTAAACCAGGACTGACCCAGATGCCTTCCCTCTGAGTTCCTTAAAGGGAACCAGGAGAAATGTGTAAACTCCTCAGTCATCCAGGTAAAATCCACAGTAAAGGAGAAATTCAAAACTGGACAGAAGTTTATTTGGTGGAATCCGTTTCTCAGCTCGTCCAAGCTGCTTCTTCAGTTCTGGTCAGACGGTGGTGGACACTGCCTGAAGGGGGCGCTAACTACATCCAAACTACTCAAACCCAAACCTGAGTGTGGGCCTCAGAGATCTTCTGTCTCATCTCATCTCTCGAGCTTAAAAACGGATTCCACCAAATAAACTTTTGTCCAGTCGACGAATTGAATTTTCTCCTTAACCTGGAGAAATGGTCTAAACCAGGACTACACCAGGACTGAACCAGGTCTAAACCAGGACTAAACCAGGACTAAATCGGGACTAAACCAGGACTGAAGCAGGACTAAACCAGGATTAAACCAGGACTAAACTCGGTCTAAACCAGGACTAAACCAGGATTACAGCGGGTGTAAACCAGGACTGAACCAGGACTAAACCAGGACTAAACTTGGTCTAAACCAGGACTAAACCAGGATTACAGCGGGAGTAAACCAGGACTAAACCAGGACTGAACCAGGACTAAACTAGGACTAAACTCGGTCTAAACCAGGACTACAGCGGGGCTAAATCAGGACTAAATCAGGACTAAACCAGGACTAAACCAGGACTAAATCGGGATTAAACCAGGACTAAACCAGGACTGAACCAGGACTAAACCAGTACTAAACCAGGACTAAACCAGGACTAAACCAGGACTAAATCGGGATTAAACCAGGAGTAAACCAGTACTGAACCAGGACTAAACTAGGACTAAACTAGGTCTAAACCAGTATTACAGCGGGAGTAAACCAGGACTGAACCAGGACTAAACCAGGACTAAACTAGGATTAAACAAGGACTAAACCAGGACTAAACCAGGACTGAACCAGAACTAAACCAGGACTACAGCGAGACTAAAGCACATGTCCTCGGGTTTATTTGGGCACGTGTCACACCGGGTCGCTCGTGGCTCGTGTCTTACGGTCTTATCGGTTACTCGAGTTCTCCGGTTGCGTAATCGCCTCGCGCTGGAGCCGCGCGCGTGTTTGTGGTGAGGGTCTGCCGGGAGGGGCGGGGACACGTACCGCTGCTCCACATCCAGAGCAGCGCGACACGGAGCCAGCCTCTGCGGGGATCCGGAGCCCTCACGGCGGGCACAGGAGCGCACAGAGGCCGCGGGGGCGATGCTGCAGGGCGGGGACGCTGCACGGTTTGTACCCGGCGGCGGAGCACCACAAGCCCGCTCCTGCGTCTGGATCCTTCCGCCCCAGGGCCTGGATTACAGCGGAGTTTTGGTGATGGACTCTTGGTTTTCACCTGACGCCTTTTGACGCCTTTTGACGCCTTTGGGGCTTTTTCCGCCGCGTAAGGGGGAGGGGAGGCTGCCGCGCGCCGGGCTGAAAAACTGCTGTGTTTTGCGATCTCCAAGTGCGCGCAATCAACGCCCAAAATCAGTGCGCTGCGCCTTGGAGGAGGAGGAGGTGGAGGAGGTGGAGGGGCGAAGGAGAGAGAGAGGAGATAGGAGCGAGGAGAGTGGAGAGAGGAGAGAGGAGGGGGGATGCCGCACCGTCCATCACTAAATATCAACAAATGTCACGGCGCGCGGGTTTTGGGGAAGCCCCCTTCGTCGTGGCGCCGCGTGAGCGAAAAGGAGCGCGCGAACGAGGAGTGAGGGGCGCGCGCGTCCTCGCCACACACTGCGGATCCACGGCACGAGACCAAGAAAAAATGAATAATTAAAGATTTCACTCATATCTTTTTTTTTTTTTTTTTTTGCTATTTTTATCTGGCTCAGAAGAAGCGCGCGGGGCCGAGGGAGGGGTGAGGGAACTGCGGATGTGGAGAGGCTCAGAGACGCAGTGGACACGCTCCTCGTGCACCACGCGCGGGCTCGCGGTTCTCCGTGGACACATCTGAGCGCGCGGACATTTTCCGTTTTCGACACTTGAGATTCTTCACTTCCACGCGCTTCACGGGTCCGTCCAGAGCCCAGCGCAGCCGCAGCTCCGGCGGGAGACGCAGGCACCCTTCCCCCCCTCCCGCGCGGCAGATGGAGCGGGCCGGTGGGCGCTGAAGACGCACGGACACGCCGGAGCAGAGCGGGTGCACTGCCGGGGAGGGTGGGCATGTGGAGCGGGCACTCGGACGGCCCGGCTGACCTCTCGGTGTTTGCAGAATGGCGCGTTTCGGAGACGAGATGCCCAACAGGTACAGCGGAGGAGGGGCGGGAGGCGGCGGGGGACCGGCCGGCGGACAAGGGCCCAACCGCGGCGGCAGCAGGCAGGGAGGACCCCCGGGAGCGCAGCGGATGTACAAGCAGTCCATGGCCCAGAGAGCGAGGACCATGGCGCTGTACAACCCCATCCCCGTGCGCCAGAGCTGCCTCACCGTCAACCGATCCCTCTTCCTCTTCAGCGAGGACAACGTGGTGAGGAAGTACGCCAAGAAGATCACGGAGTGGCCATATCCTTTGAGCAGCCGCGGCTCGGAGCGGAAGAGCGGGCAGGGGGAGCGCAGGTACCGGGGTTCAGGTGGGGGCACAGGGGGGAGAGTGTGAGGTGTGGTCTGTGTGACCGGATGGGAGAGTGGCTGCTTTATTTTGGGCTGAATTCATCTGAGATCATCACGTTTGGAGCTCTCCGTGGTCCTAAATGGTGTTCAGGATACGGCGTGAGCTCCGCGCTGGCTCCTCCGGCTGTCCTCCTCCGGCTCTCCTCATGCTGGAGCCTTCTGAGGGACCGAGGCCTGTGGTTAGCCTCACACTCGAGGAAGATGGTTGCTGAAATGTCATGTCTGAATATTTATTATCCTGAAGATTTGTGGAAAATTGTGTCTTCTGAAGGTTCACGTTTGGTTGTGGAGGCCAGGATGGTTTTCGTGCAGGCCCTGGTCATGAAGGAAGCGTTTGCTGTGCTCGACAGGAGGTTCAGGTGGATGAAGCCTGGACTAAGCCAGGTCTTAACCAGGACTAAACCAGGGCTAAACCAGGACTAAACAAGGACTAAACCAGGACTGAACCAGGACTAAACCAGGACTACAGCAGGACTAAACCAGGACTACAGCAGGACTAAACCAGGACTGAACCAGGACTAAACCAGGACTAAACCAGGACTACAGCAGGACTAAACCAGGACTGAACCAGGACTAAACCAGGGCTAAACCAGGACTAAACAAGGACTAAACCAGGACTGAACCAGGACTAAACCAGGACTACAGCAGGACTAAACCAGGACTGAACCAGGACTAAACCAGGACTGAACCAGGACTAAACCAGGACTACAGCAGGACTAAACCAGGACTGAACCAGGACTAAACCAGGACTACAGCAGGACTAAACCAGGACTGAACCAGGACTAAACCAGGACTACAGCAGGACTAAACCAGGACTGAACCAGGACTAAACCAGGACTAAACCAGGACTAAACCAGGACTGAACCAGGACTGAACCAGGACTAAACCAGGACTAAACCAGGACTACAGCAGGACTAAACCAGGACTGAACCAGGACTAAACCAGGACTAAACCAGGACTACAGCAGGACTAAACCAGGACTGAACCAGGACTAAACCAGGACTAAACCAGGACTGAACCAGGACTGAACCAGGACTACAGCAGGACTAAACCAGGACTGAACCAGGACTAAACCAGGACTAAACCAGGACTACAGTGGGAGTAAACCAGGATTAAACTAGGACTAAACCAGGTCTAAACCAGGACTAGATCTGGAATGATTCAACACAAGGTTTGAATCTGGACTAAACTGGTTTCAGGTCCAAACCTGGACCAGTTCTAAATAAATCTCTACAAGGACTAAGCTCTAAACCAGGTCTAAACCAGGTCTAAACCAGGACTAAACCAGGTCTTAACCAGGTCTAAACCAGGACTAAACCAGGACTAAACCAGGACTAAACCAGGTCTAAACCAGGTCTAAAACAGGTCTAAACCAGGACTAAACCAGGTCTAAACCAGGTCTAAACCAGGACTAAACCAGGGCTTAACCAGGTCTAAACCAGGTCTAAACCAGGACTAAACCAGGACTAAACCAGGTCTAAACCAGGTCTAAACCAGGACTAAACCAGGACTAAACCAGGTCTAAACCAGGTCTAAACTAGGACTAAATCAGGTCTAAATCAGGACTACCCCAGGACTACGGTGGGACTAAAGCACATGTCCTCGGGTTTGTCTGGGCACGTGTCAAAATTGTGTCTTCTGAAGGTTCACGTTTGGTTGTGGAGGCCAGGATGGTTTTCGTGCAGGCCCTGGTCATGAAGGAAACATTTGCTGTGCTCGACAGGAGGTTCAGGTGGATGAAGTGGGTTTTTGCAATCAGAAAAACGTACAAGTTCTGTCCTTTATACATAAACATTTTGTAATTCCTGAATCATTCAAAATGGACTTTTTGAGCTTTAAGTCGTGTTCTGATGTTCCTCCTGAAAGACTTGGAGTCGTGTTTGTTTTATTCACACGTTTGAGGAACTCTTTATTATCCGTCTGTAACATCTCCAAAGCTCCAAACGCTCTGTTCCACCTCGTGATGTCATAAAGATTGATAATTCCAGGACTGAAATGATTCAAATGATTCTAGAGAAGGTGTGTTGAGTTTAAAAATCCCAATTTGAGTGGACGCATTTGGTTTCCCCGTGTATATTTTAGTAATTATTTATTTATGCATTTACTTCATCTTTATTATTTATTTTTGTTTTTTACACATTTAGATTTTTATTCAAAATTTTACTATCTGCTGCTCCTAAAACACCAGCGATGTTAAGGAGAAGAACGAGGAGCAGATGGAGGAAACGTAGCAAAGAAAGTCCAGATGGTTTAGCACCACGGACAGCTCAGAATCAGGAACCAGGACTGAACCAGGTCTAAACCAGGAGAAAAAGAGGTCTAAACCAGGACTAAACCAGGTCTAAACCAGGTCTAAACCAGGTCTAAACCAGGACTAAACCAGGTCTAAATCAGGACTAAACCAGGTCTAAACCAGGACTAAACCAGGTCTAAACCAGGACTAAACCAGGTCTAAACCAGGTCTAAACCAGGAGAAAAACAGGTCTAAACCAGGACTAAACCAGGTCTAAACCAGGTCTAAACCAGGTCTAAACCAGGACTAAACCAGGTCTAAACCAGGACTAAACCAGGTCTAAATCAGGACTAAACCAGGGCTAAACCAGGTCTAAACCAGGAGAAAAACAGTTCTAAACCAGGTCTAAACCAGGACTAAACCAGGTCTAAACCAGGACTAAACCAGGTCTGAATCGGGTCTAAACCAGGATGAAACCAGTAGAAAAACAGGTCTAAACCAGGACTGAACCAGGTCTAAACCAGGTCTAAACCAGGTCTAAACCAGGACTAAACCAGGTCTAAACCAGGTCTAAACCAGGAGAAAAACAGGTCTAAACCAGGACTAAACCAGGTCTAAACCAGGTCTAAACCAGGACTAAACCAGGTCTAAACCAGGTCTAAACCAGGACTAAACCAGGTCTAAACCAGGTCTAAACCAGGAGAAAAACAGGTCTAAACCAGGACTAAACCAGGTCTAAACCAGGTCTAAACCAGGACTAAACCAGGTCTTAACCAGGTCTAAACCGGGTCTAAACCAGGACTAAACCAGGTCTAAACCAGGACTAAACCAGGACTAAACCAGGACTAAACCAGGTCTAAACCAGGTCTAAACCAGGACTAAACCAGTTCTAAACCAGGTCTAAACCAGGACTAAACCAGGTCTAAACCAGGTCTAAACCAGGACTAAACCAGGTCTAAACCAGGTCTAAACCAGGAGAAAAACAGGTCTAAACCAGGACTAAACCAGGTCTAAACCAGGAGAAAAACAGTTCTAAACCAGGTCTAAACCAGGACTAAACCAGGTCTAAACCAGGACTAAACCAGGTCTGAATCGGGTCTAAACCAGGATGAAACCAGTAGAAAAACAGGTCTAAACCAGGACTGAACCAGGTCTAAACCAGGTCTAAACCAGGAGAAAAAGAGGTCTAAACCAGGACTA
Source organism: Paratrypauchen microcephalus (assembly GCA_036785185.1). Lineage (NCBI taxonomy): Eukaryota > Metazoa > Chordata > Actinopteri > Gobiiformes > Gobiidae > Paratrypauchen > Paratrypauchen microcephalus. The sequence goes on from JAVJIX010000092.1 coordinate 2,526,861, forward strand.
AACCAGGTCTAAACCAGGTCTAAACCAGGTCTAAACCAGGACTAAACCAGGTCTAAACCAGGTCTAAACCAGGAGAAAAACAGGTCTAAACCAGGACTAAACCAGGTCTAAACCAGGTCTAAACCAGGTCTAAACCAGGACTAAACCAGGTCTAAACCAGGTCTAAACCAGGAGAAAAACAGGTCTAAACCAGGACTAAACCAGGTCTAAACCAGGTCTAAACCAGGTCTAAACCAGGTCTAAACCAGGACTAAACCAGGTCTAAACCAGGACTAAACCAGGACTAAACCAGGACTAAACCAGGTCTAAACCAGGTCTAAACCAGGTCTAAACCAGGACTAAACCAGGTCTAAACCAGGACTAAACCAGGTCTAAACCAGGTCTAAACCAGGACTAAACCAGGTCTAAACCAGGACTAAACCAGGTCTAAACCAGGTCTAAACCAGGACTAAACCAGGTCTAAACCAGGACTAAACCAGGTCTAAACCAGGTCTAAACCAGGACTAAACCAGGTCTAAACCAGGTCTAAACCAGGTCTAAACCAGGACTAAACCAGGACTAAACCAGGACTAAACCAGGTCTAAACCAGGTCTAAACCAGGACTAAACCAGGACTCCATGGCGTCTTCTGCGTAAACCAGGAAACTGCTAAACCTGGACGTTTTGATTGGCACTAAACCAGGACTGAAGTGTGATTTTCAGGTCGTCACTTCGGGTCTAAACCAGGTCTAAACCAGCTAAACCAGTTCTAAACCAGGTCTAAACCAGGACTAAACCAGGTCTAAACCAGGTCTAAACCAGGACTAAACCAGGTCTAAACCAGGTCTAAACCAGGAGAAAAACAGGTCTAAACCAGGACTAAACCAGGTCTAAACCAGGAGAAAAACAGTTCTAAACCAGGTCTAAACCAGGACTAAACCAGGTCTAAACCAGGACTAAACCAGGTCTGAATCGGGTCTAAACCAGGATGAAACCAGTAGAAAAACAGGTCTAAACCAGGACTGAACCAGGTCTAAACCAGGTCTAAACCAGGAGAAAAAGAGGTCTAAACCAGGACTAAACCAGGTCTAAACCAGGTCTAAACCAGGTCTAAACCAGGACTAAACCAGGTCTAAACCAGGTCTAAACCAGGTCTAAACCAGGACTAAACCAGGTCTAAACCAGGTCTAAACCAGGAGAAAAACAGGTCTAAACCAGGACTAAACCAGGTCTAAACCAGGTCTAAACCAGGTCTTAACCAGGACTAAACCAGGTCTAAACCAGGACTAAACCAGGACTAAACCAGGACTAAGCCAGGTCTAAACCAGGTCTAAACCAGGACTAAACCAGGTCTAAACCAGGTCTAAACCAGGAGAAAAACAGGTCTAAACCAGGACTAAACCAGGTCTAAACCAGGAGAAAAACAGTTCTAAACCAGGTCTAAACCAGGACTAAACCAGGTCTAAACCAGGACTAAACCAGGTCTGAATCGGGTCTAAACCAGGATGAAACCAGTAGAAAAACAGGTCTAAACCAGGACTGAACCAGGTCTAAACCAGGTCTAAACCAGGAGAAAAAGAGGTCTAAACCAGGACTAAACCAGGTCTAAACCAGGTCTAAACCAGGTCTAAACCAGGACTAAACCAAGTCTAAGCCAGGTCTAAACCAGGAGAAAAACAGGTCTAAACCAGAACTAAACCAGGTCTAAACCAGGTCTTAACCAGGTCTAAACCAGGTCTAAACCAGGACTAAACCAGGTCTAAACCAGGACTAAACCAGGACTAAACCAGGACTAAACCAGGTCTAAACCAGGTCTAAACCAGGACTAAACCAGGACTAAACCAGGTCTAAACCAGGACTAAACCAGGTCTAAACCAGGTCTAAACCAGGTCTAAACCAGGACTAAACCAGGACTAAACCAGGTCTAAACCAGGTCTAAACCAGGACTAAACCAGGTCTAAACCAGGTCTAAACCAGGTCTAAACCAGGTCTAAACCAGGACTAAACCAGGACTAAACCAGGTCTAAACCAGGTTTAAACCAGGACGAAACCAGGACTCCATGGCGTCTTCTGCGTAAAAAAAACTGCTGACCCTGGCGTTTTGATTGGCACAAACGTGTTCTGAAGTGTGATTTTCATGTTCGTTCGTCACTTCGGGTTCGAGTTTTTTCGTCAGCTCTTTTGAATGTGTTTAAAATGTGAAATTTGAACGGAAAACGTGGTGTTTGTCAGAAGACGCTGCTTCTTGGTGCCTTTTAGTTTTAGTTTAGTTTAGTCCTAGTTTAGACGAGGTTCAGTCCTGGTTCAGTCCTGGTTTAGACCTGGTTTAGACCTGGTTTAGACCTGGTTTAGACCTGGTTTAGTCCTGGTTTAGTCCTGGTTCAGTCCTAGTTTAGACCTGGTTTAGTCCTGGTTTAGTCCTGGTTCAGTCCTGGTTCAGTCCTGGTTCAGTCCTGGTTTAGACCTGGTTCAGTCCTGGTTTAGACCTGGTTTAGTCCTTGTTCAGTCCTGGTTTAGACCTGGTTTAGTCCTGGTTTAGTCCTGGTTCAGTCCTGGTTCAGTCCTGGTTCAGTCCTGGTTTAGACCTGGTTCAGTCCTGGTTTAGACCTGGTTTAGTCCTGGTTCAGTCCTGGTTTAGACCTGGTTTAGACCTAGTTTAGACCAGGTTCAGTCCTGGTTCAGTCCTGGTTCAGTCCTGGTTTAGTCCTGGTTCAGTCCTGGTTCAGTCCTGGTTTAGTCCTGGTTTAGACTTGGTTTAGTCCTGGTTTAGTTCTGGAGTCGACGATCTCAACTGAACTAAAGGTAAAAGTTCACTGTTCACTTGATGACATCACGAGGTGGAACAGAGCGTTTGGAGCTTTGGAGATGTTACAGACGAAGAATAAAGAGTTCCTCAAACATGTGAATGAAACAAACACAACTCCAGGTGTGTTTGCTCACAGGGGTCGGTTTTGCATCATAAATCCTGGTTTAGTTCTGGTCCAGTCCCAGTTTTTGTCCTGGATGATGTGGAGAGCTTTGAGGCAGATGTTTGTCTTCCAGCTGTGGTGATGTTTGTTTCTGGTTTGGTTCAGTTTGGACCTGAGGTGTAAATATAAAGAAAACAGGTTCGACTTTTACATTTAATTTTATAACAATGTTCCCTCATCACATACATGCCTGAAGAGGTTCTAGACTCATCCATGTTTGAGTCATCTAGAGATCTATGATCCTAGGCCCGATTCAACCCGTCTTTATGGTTATCAGTACGAGGCTCCGCCCACAAGCCTACATCACAACAATTCTCCATAAATCTACAAAAACATGAGACAAAACTGAACACAGCATCTGGACAAACGTGATGCAGCAAAGCGAGACCCAGGGAAACGTATGAAACATGTTCATGTTTTAGGTGAATACAGCATTTTCAAAACAGCAAAAGGAATGTGGAGATGGAAATAGGTTCTGCGTTCTGTTGGAGGGAATCGTTTCTCCGGACAGAGAAAACGTTGGACTTTGTGCCACTTTTTGTTTCATTTGGATCCGGGTCCAGGAATTCCAGAGAGATTAAAGGTTCCGTATCACACAAAACGGACTCCTGTGAGGTTTAAGTCGTGTTCTAATGTCATCATGTCCTACTGTTCTAATGTCCTAATGTCCTCATGTCCCACTGTTCTAATGTCCTAATGTCCTACTGTCCTAATGTCCTCATGTCATCATGTCCTCATGTCCCACTGTTCTAATGTCCTAATGTCCTACTGTCCTCATGTCCCACTGTTCTAATGTCCTAATGTCCTACTGTCCTAATGTCCTCATGTCATCATGTCCTCATGTCCCACTGTTCTAATGTCCTAATGTCCTACTGTCCTCATGTCCCACTGTTCTAATGTCCTAATGTCCTACTGTCCTAATGTCCTCATGTCATCATGTCCTCATGTCCCACTGTTCTAATGTCCTAATGTCCTACTGTCCTAATGTCCCAATGTTCTAAATGTCCTAATGTTCTAATGTCCTAATGCCCTCATTTCCCAATGTCCCAATGTTCTAAAGTCCCAATGTTCTAATGTTCTAATGTTCTAAGGTCCTGATGTTCTAATGTTAACATTAGGACATGAGGACATAAGGACATAAGGACATCAGGACATCAGGACATCAGGACATAAGAACATTAGGACATAAATGGACATAAGGACATGAGGACTTTAGAACATTAGGACATTAGGACATGAGAACATGAGGACATAAATGGACATAAGGACATTAGGACATGAGGACATTAGGACATTAGGACATGAGGACATGAAGACATGAGGACATTAGAACATGAGGACATGCGGACATTAGAACATTAGAACATGAGGACATGAGGACATTAGAACATGAGGACATGAGGACATTAGAACATGAGGACATCAGGACATTAGAACATGAGGACATCAGGACATTAGAACATGAGGACAGGTGGACATTAGAACATGAGGACATGAGGACATTAGAACATGAGGACATCAGGACATTAGAACATGAGGACATGAGGACAGGTGAACATTAGAACATGAGGACATGAGGACATGAGGACATTAGAACATGAGGACATCAGGACATTGGAACATGAGGACATGAGGACAGGTGAACATTAGAACATGAGGACATGACGACAGGTGGACATTAGAACATGAGGACATGAGGACATGAGGACATTAGAACATGAGGACATGAGCACATGAGGACATCAGGACATTAGAACATGAGGACAGGTGGACATTAGAACATGAGGACTTGAGGACATTAGAACATGAGGACATCAGGACATTAGAACATGAGGACATGAGGACAGGTGAACATTAGAACATGAGGACATGAGGACAGGTGGACATTAGAACATGAGGACATGAGGACAGGTGGACATCAGGACATTAGAACATGAGGACATGAGGACAGGTGGACATTAGAACATGAGGACATGAGGACAGGTGGACATTAGAACATTAGAACATGAGGACATGAGGACATTAGAACATGAGGACATCAGGACATTAGAACATGAGGACATCAGGACATTAGAACATGAGGACATGAGGACAGGTGGACATTAGAACATGAGGACATGAGGACAGGTGGACATTAGAACATGAGGACATGAGGACATTAGAACACGAGGACATGAGGACATTAGAACATGAGGACATCAGGACATTAGAACATGAGGACAGGTGGACATTAGAACATGAGGACAGGTGGACATTAGAACATGAGGACATGAGGACAGGTGGACATTAGAACATGAGGACATGAGGACATGAGGACATTAGAACATGAGGACATGAGCACATGAGGACAGTAGAACCCGTCTCTTCTCATTTTGAACGGGTTGAATTCTGTGTTTAAATGAAAACCGTTCCAGGTTTTTCCTTTTCTTTTCCGAACAACACGAGTTTCCTCTCCCTCTTTTGTCTCCTCTGTCCTCTCCTCCTCTGTCCTCTCCCTCTTCTGTCTCCTCTGTCCTCCTCTGTCCTCTCCTCCTCTGTTCTCTCCCTCTTCTGTCTCCTCTGTCCTCCTCTGTCCTCTTCTCCTCTGTCCTCTCCTCCTCTGTCCTCTGTCCTCTCCTCTTCTGTCCTCTCCTCCTCTGTCCTTCTCTGTCCTCCTCTCTCCTCCTCTGTCCTCTCCTTCTCTGTCTCCTCTCTCCTCCTCTGTCCTCTCCTCCTCTGTCCTCTGTCCTCTCTCCTCTGTCCTCTCCTCCTCCTCTCTCCTTCTCTCTCCTCTTCTCCTTCTCTCTCCCTCTCTCTTCTCGTCTTTTTGGCCTGTGTTCATTCCTATGTGCCCCCTGCTCTTTCTCCTTCTCTCTCTGTCCTCCTCTCCTCCTTCGTTCCTCTCGTCTTCTGTCGGCCCCTCCTCCTCTCCTCCCTCGTTCCTCTCGTCTTCTGGCGGCGTGCGTTCGGCTGAGCTCAGCGTTCTGAGGCTGGAGCGCGGCGCAGGAAATGACTGTCCCGCTCTAATTGAACACACCAAATATGGGCATGAGTCTGGGCGCGCTCAGAGCCTCCGTCCCGCGGAGGGCGGCAGACCAAGAACAAGGGATTTCAGAACGAGGGATTCCAGGAGCTCTTGTCTTCTGGAGTCTGAGTCCTGGAGATGTTCCATGTGGACTCAGGTCTGAGAACGTGGAGACAAGAACTTCACCACCAGGAGCAGAAGGTCAGAGGAGCAGGTCAGAGGAGCAGAAGGTCAGAGGAGCTGCAGGTCAGAGGAGCAGAAGGTCAGAGGAGCAGAGGGTCAGAGGAGCAGAAGGTCAAAGGTGTGTTGACTCTTTGAGGATCATCTCTGAGGGGGCTGTGGTCAGAGCAGGACTCAGGTCAGACTCATGGTCAGACCCACAGGAGATGTTCAGATGTTTGTGTTTCTCCTCATTTGTCCCTCATGTTCAGATGTTTGTGTTTCTCATCGTTTGTCCCTCATGTTCAGATGTTTGTGTTTCTCCTCATTTGTCCCTCATGTTCAGATGTTTGTGTTTCTCCTCATTTGTCCCTCATGTTCAGATGTTTGTGTTTCTCCTCGTTTGTCCCTCATGTTCAGATGTTTGTGTTTCTCCTCGTTTGTCCCTCATGTTCATATGTTTGTGTTCCTCCTCGTTTGTCCCTCATGTTCATATGTTTGTGTTTCTCCTCATTTGTCCCTCATGTTCAGATGTTTGTGTTTCTCATCGTTTGTCCCTCATGTTCAGATGTTTGTGTTCCTCCTCGTTTGTCCCTCATGTTCAGATGTTTGTTTCTCCTTGTTTGTCCCTCATGTTCAGATGTTTGTTTCTCCTTGTTTGTCCCTCATGTTCAGATGTTTGTGTTTCTCCTCGTTTGTCCCTCATGTTCAGATGTTTGTGTTCCTCCTCATTTGTCCCTCATGTTCAGATGTTTGTGTTCCTCCTCGTTTGTCCCTCATGTTCAGATGTTTGTTTCTCCTTGTTTGTCCCTCATGTTCAGATGTTTGTGTTTCTCCTCGTTTGTCCCTCATGTTCAGATGTTTGTGTTCCTCCTCGTTTGTCCCTCATGTTCAGATGTTTGTGTTCCTCCTCATTTGTCCCTCATGTTCAGAGGTTTGTGTTTCTCCTCATTTGTCCCTCATGTTCAGATGTTTGTGTTCCTCCTCGTTTGTCCCTCATGTTCAGATGTTTGTTTCTCCTTGTTTGTCCCTCATGTTCAGATGTTTGTGTTCCTCCTCGTTTGTCCCTCATGTTCATATGTTTGTGTTTCTCCTCATTTGTCCCTCATGTTCAGATGTTTGTGTTTCTCATCGTTTGTCCCTCATGTTCAGATGTTTGTGTTCCTCCTCGTTTGTCCCTCATGTTCAGATGTTTGTGTTCCTCCTCGTTTGTCCCTCATGTTCAGATGTTTGTTTCTCCTTGTTTGTCCCTCATGTTCAGATGTTTGTTTCTCCTTGTTTGTCCCTCATGTTCAGATGTTTGTGTTTCTCCTCGTTTGTCCCTCATGTTCAGATGTTTGTTTCTCCTCGTTTGTCCCTCATGTTCAGATGTTTGTGTTCCTCCTCATTTGTCCCTCATGTTCAGAGGTTTGTGTTTCTCCTCATTTGTCCCTCATGTTCAGATGTTTGTGTTCCTCCTCGTTTGTCCCTCATGTTCAGATGTTTGTTTCTCCTTGTTTGTCCCTCATGTTCAGATGTTTGTGTTTCTCCTCGTTTGTCCCTCATGTTCAGATGTTTGTGTTCCTCCTCGTTTGTCCCTCATGTTCAGATGTTTGTTCCTCCTCGTTTGTCCCTCATGTTCAGATGTTTGTGTTTCTCCTCGTTTGTCCCTCATGTTCAGAGGTTTGTTTCTCCTCATTTGTCCCTCATGTTCAGATGTTTGTGTTTCTCCTCATTTGTCCCTCATGTTCAGATGTTTGTGTTCCTCCTCGTTTGTCCCTCATGTTCAGATGTTTGTGTTTCTCCTCGTTTGTCCCTCATGTTCAGAGGTTTGTTTCTCCTCATTTGTCCCTCATGTTCAGATGTTTGTGTTTCTCCTCATTTGTCCCTCTTGTTCAGATGTTTGTGTTCCTCCTCGTTTGTCCCTCATGTTCAGATGTTTGTGTTTCTCCTCGTTTGTCCCTCATGTTCAGATGTTTGTTTCTCCTCATTTGTCCCTCATGTTCAGATGTTTGTGTTCCTCCTCGTTTGTCCCTCATGTTCAGATGTTT
>JAVJIX010000092.1:2540000-2615000 GCA_036785185.1 Paratrypauchen microcephalus
AACCACCTATGCGCCACGAATCCTACACACTGTCCCTTTAAAGCGTCCGCTCTGTTTAAGCTGCATTTGATTGACAGCTCCAGTTCATTAACCTTCTGTGCCGCATGTCCCGCCCACGAGCTCCACAGTTGTCCCGGTAACAGGCTGTGGGCCTGTGGGTGGACCCTCGTACAGACTCGTCCCGGTAATGAGGCTGCGGGCGGAGCCTCGTACAGACTCGTCCCGGTAACGAGGCCGTGGGCGGAGCCTCGTACAGACTCGTCCCGGTAATGAGGCTGCGGGCGGAGCCTCGTACAGACTCGTCCCGGTAACGAGGCCGTGGGCGGAGCCTCGTACAGACTCGTCCCGGTCACGAGGCCGTGGGCGGAGCCTCGTACAGACTCGTCCCGGTAATGAGGCTGCGGGCGGAGCCTCGTACAGACTTGTCCTGGTAACGAGGCTGTGGGTGGAGCCTCGTACAGACTCGTCCCGGTAATGAGGCTGCGGGCGGAGCCTCGTACAGACTCGTCCCGGTAACGAGGCCGTGGGCGGAGCCTCGTACAGACTCGTCCCGGTAACGAGGCCGTGGGCGGAGCCTCGTACAGACTCGTCCTGGTAATGAGGCTGTGGGCGGACCCTCGTACAGACTTGTCCTGGTAACGAGGCTGTGGGCCTGTGGGCGGAGCCTCGTACAGACTCGTACTGCTGACAGTAAGGAGGGTTTGAATAGAGCCCAGAGGTCGTATTACCTCTTAAAGACTACTATAAAGCACTATTGATTCTTCACAGCTGATGCCGTCAACCTTCCCCGGGGCGTGATGCTAACCGGAGGCACTGCTCTGTCTGACGCTTTGTTCGACTTTAATCTGAGTTTCGTTTTAACGAAACTTAGGTGTTACATTGGAGGGTGGAAGTTTGGCATTGCTCACTGCAGCTGTTAATTTCAGTCTAAGGTCTCCAGCTTCTGTCTCTGTGAGCTTGTTGTTCCTGATGGCGGTTTCTGCTGCCGTGATGTAGTCCACCGTGGGGATGTGGTTAGGAGTTACAGAGAAATTCAGCCCTTTGCACAGCACTTCTTTCTCTATCTGAGTGAGTACTCTTATGAAAGATTTTTCACCCAGCGTTCTTTGTGCACCGATTGGCGAGGTTTATCCTCCTTCCTTTTGTCACTCCGATCCTTGAGGTTATTTTTATGTTGATTTTGGAGTTGTGTAAACTTCCTGTGGCGCTCTTTGGTTTTGTTGTGTTGTCTTAACTGACCCATAACCAGGTCTGGACTGGGACAAAAAAATGGCTCTGGCATTTTTGGCTTAGACCAGCCCCTCATAATTAGTCCTGGTTCAGACCTGATTTAGTCCTGATTTAGACCTGATTAGTCCTGGTTTAGTCCTGGTTCAGACCTGGTTTAGTCCTGGTTTAGTCCTGGTTCAGACCTGGTTTAGTCTTGGTTCAGACCTGATGTAGTCCTGGTTTAGTCCTGGTTCAAACCTGATTTAGTCCTGGTTCAGACCTGGTTTAGTCCTGGTTCAATCCTGATTTAGTCCTGGTTTAGTCCTGGTTCAGACCTGGTTTAGTCCTGGTTCAGACCTGATGTAGTCCTGGTTTAGTCCTGGTTTAGTCCTGGTTCAGACCTGGTTTAGTCCTGGTTTAGTCCTGGTTTAGTCCTGGTTCAGACCTGGTTTAGTCCTGGTTCAGACCTGATGTAGTCCTGGTTTAGTCCTGGTTTAGTCCTGGTTCAGACCTGGTTTAGTCCTGGTTTAGTCCTGGTTTAGTCTTGGTTCAGACCTGATGTAGTCCTGGTTTAGTCATGGTTCAATCCTGATTTAGTCCTGGTTCAGACCTGATTTAGTCCTGGTTTAGTCCTGGTTCAGACCTGGTTTAGTCCTGGTTCAATCCTGGTTCAGACCTGGTTTAGTCCTGGTTCAGACCTGATGTAGTCCTGGTTTAGTCCTGGTTTAGTCCTGGTTCAGACCTGGTTTAGACCTGGTTTAGTCCTGGTTTAGTCCTGGTTCAGACCTGGTTTAGTCCTGGTTCAGACCTGATGTAGTCCTGGTTTAGTCCTGGTTTAGTCCTGGTTCAGACCTGGTTTAGTCCTGGTTTAGTCCTGGTTTAGTCCTGGTTTAGTCCTGGTTTAGTCTTGGTTCAGACCTGATGTAGTCCTGGTTTAGTCCTGGTTCAATCCTGATTTAGTCCTGGTTCAGACCTGATTTAGTCCTGGTTTAGTCCTGGTTCAGACCTGGTTTAGTCCTGGTTCAATCCTGATTTAGTCCTGTTTTAGTCCTGGTTCAGACCTGATGTAGTCCTGGTTTAGTCCTGGTTCAATCCTGATTTAGTCCTGGTTCAGACCTGGTTTAGTCCTGGTTCAATCCTGATTTAGTCCTGTTTTAGTCCTGGTTCAGACCTGATGTAGTCCTGGTTTAGTCCTGGTTCAAACCTGATTTAGTCCTGGTTCAGACCTGGTTTAGTCCTGGTTCAATCCTGATTTAGTCCTGTTTTAGTCCTGGTTCAGACCTGATGTAGTCCTGGTTTAGTCCTGGTTCAGTCCTAAATTGTGGGCCGGTCTCTAAGTAAAAAAAAAAAAAGAAGGGCATCGGCCCCTAGGACTGTCGGCCCACCGGGAAAATGCCCGGTATGCCTGATTACCAGTCCAGGCCTGCCCATAACTATGAAGTCGTTGATCCTTTGAAACATTTCTTTTGGAACTAAACATGTTATTTTGGTTGGCAAGTGGTCTATTTAGAACTTTAAGTTTTCAGTGTCATAATTGAGACGGCTGATTCTAAGGCTAAGTATACCTCTCAGGTAATGCTGGGTTAACCTGGCCGCTCTTTGCCCTGGTTCCGGTGTTTTCTTCTGTAAAGCCTTGGGAATAAGTTGCTTCTGTCGACATCTAAGGTTAAAGCGTAAATGATTCCTCTTCTCCTCTAACCTTCTTCCAGAAGTGTGAAAACATCCATTATGGTCCTGAATGTCCACCTCGAGCCAGAACTGAAGAAGTAGTTTGGATGAGCTGCGAAACGTCTTCGACCAAATGAACTTTGTCCGGTTGAAAAATTGAATTTCTCCTTTTGCCGTGTGCACTGTAGTATTTTCAGGGTAATACTTGGTCGGATAGCGAAGTTGTGGTAGTGATGTAACGTGCACGTGCCTGTGAGCGTGCACGAGCGCTCGGCCTGATCCAGAAGCTGCTGAAGTCGTGGCTTTGCTCTGCGCCTCCATTGATCACCGATTACTGATCACCGCCACAGGCACGCCCGCCGAATCACGTGCACACTAGTGTCATCAGAAGTATTGATTATCAGATACTAAACGATACAAAAAACTACAATCGAAACTAGACCCTCATTTTCCCAGGTCTGATCCTAAAAAAGAAGAACCGAGCAGAACCTTCCCTGAACGTGTTTAGAACTGTGGTTTAGACTTGGTTTAGTCCTGGTTTAGTCCTGGTTTAGACCTGGTTTAGACTTGGTTTAGACCTGGTTTAGACCTGGTTTAGTCCTGGTTTAGTCCTGGTTTAGACCTGGTTTAGTCCTGGTTTAGACCTGGTTTAGACCTGGTTTAGACCTGGTTTAGACCTGGTTTAGTCGTGGTTTAGTCCTGGTTTAGACCTGGTTTAGACCTGGTTTACTCCTGGTTTAGACCTGGTTTAGACCTGGTTTAGTCCTGGTTTAGACCTGGTTTAATCCTGGATTATTCCTGGTTTAGACCTGGTTTAGTCCTGGTTTAGTCCTGGTTTAGACCTGGTTTAGACCTGGTTTAGTCCTGGTTTAGACCTGGTTTAGTCCTGGTTTAGACCTGGTTTAATCCTGGATTATTCCTGGTTAAGACCTGGTTTCGACCTGGTTTAATCTTGGATTATTCCTAGTTTAGACCTGGTTTAGTTTTGGCTTAGACCTGGTTTAGACCTGGTTTAGTCCTGGTTTAGACCTGGTTTCAACCTGGTTTAGTCCTGGTTTAGACCTGGTTTAGACCTGGTTTCGACCTGGTTTAATCCTGGATTATTCCTGGTTTAGACCCGGTTTAGTCCTGGTTTAGACCTGGTTTAGACCTGGTGTAGATATGGTTTAGTCCTGGTTCAGGAAGTGCTCCACTGTGTTTTTAAACTCCACATTCCTTCACTAGAATCATTTGGATCATTTCAGTCCTGGAGTCATTCACTACCGAGAAAGAACGAGAGAGAAGGACACAGAACGTTCTTCTGTTTGAACCGAGGTCTGAGGAGGAGAGGAGGAGGAGAGAGGGAGGAGGAGGAGAGAGGAGAGACTTAAATGGGAGAGTAGTAGAAAGGAGGAAACAAGTAAATGGAGGTGTAGGCGAGTGCAGAGTAAGGAACAGAGGATAGGAGGATGAAGAGGAGGAGAGGAGGATGGGTGGATGGAGGTGTAGAGAGGGGGATGAGTGGACGGAGGTGTGGAGAGGTGGGGGGTGGAGGTGTGGGGAGGGGGATGAGTGGGCGGAGGTGTGGGGGGGGGGCCGGCTGCTGGGGTCAGGACTGGAAAACTGTCACTGAAGAAACATGGAGACACAGATCCACTCATCCCCCTCTCCTCCCACTCCTCCTCCTCTTCTCTCCTCTCCTCCTCCTCTCCTCCTCTCTCGTCTCCTCCTCTCTCCTCTCCTCCTCCCTCTCTCCTCCCTCCCTCTCTTCCTCCCTCTCTCCTCTCCTCTTCTCTTCTCTCGTTTCCTCCTCTCTCCTCTCGTCTGTCCTCTCCTCCTCCTCTCTCCTCTCCTCCTCTCTCGTCTCCTCCTCTCTTCCTCACTCTCTCCTCCCTCTCTCCTCCTTTCTCCTCCCTTTCTCCTCCTCTTTCCTCCCTCTCCTCCTCCTCCCTCTGTCCTCCTTCTCCCTCTCTCCTCCTCCTCCTCCTCCCGCTCCTCCTTTTCTCCTCTCTCCTCTCCTCCTTTCTCATCTCCTCCTCCCTCTCTCCTCCCTCCCTCTCTCCTCCTCCTCCCTCTCTCTCTCCTCCTCCCTCTCTCCTCCCTCTCTCCTCCTCCTCCCTTTCTCCTCCCTCCTTCTCTTCCTCCCTCTCTCTCCTCCTCCTCCTCCCGCTCTCCTCCTCTCTCCTCCTCCCGCTCTCCTCCTCCTCCTCCCTCTCTTCCTCCCTTTCGCCTCCCTCTCTCCTCCTCCTCCCTCTCTCCTCCCTCTCTCCTCCTCCTCCTCCCTCTCTCCTCCCTCCCTCTCTTCCTTGCTCTCTCCTCCCTCTCTCCTCCTCTCTCCTCCCTCTCCTCCTCCTCCCTCTGTCCTCCTTCTCCCTCTCTCCTCCTCCCTCTCCTCCTTTCCTCCTCTCTCCTCCCTCCCTCTCTCCTCCCTCTCTCCTCCTCCTCCTCCCTCTCTCCTCCTCCTCCTCTCTCTCCTCCTCCTCCTCCTCTCTCCTCCCTCCCTCTCTTCCTCCCTCTCTTCCTCCCTCTCTCCTCCTCTCTCCTCCTCCCTCTCTTCCTCCCTTTCTTCTCCCTCTCTCCTCCTCCTTCTCCCTCTCTCCTCCCTCCCTCTCTTCCTCCCTCTCTCCTCTCCCCCTCTCTTCCTCCCTCTCCTCCCTCTCTCCTCTCCCCCTCTCTTCTCTCCTCCTCCTCCTCCTCCCTCACTCCTCCTCTCCTCAGACAGAACTCATCTCTTCCATTTCTCAATCTCTCCTCTTTTCTATCCTCTCCTCCTTTCCTCTGCTTGTTTTGATACTGAACCCTGAGCCCAGAGCTGTCCGCGGTCCTGAAACACTGGGCCCCGGAACTGTCCGCGGTTCTAAAACATCGAACCCTGGAGCTGTCCGCGGTTCTGAAACACCTAACCCCGGACCTGTCCGCAGTCCTGAAATCTGTCGCCCACTCTTCACTTTCACCGCAGATGATTTCCACACTCACATTTTTGGTCCTGGAGATGTCCCGACAATTCTCCATAAATACACAAAAACATGAGACAAAAGTGAGCGGCTGGACAAAACTGAAGAAGGAGGAGACCTGCTGAAGGCCTGCTGAAGACCTGCTGAAGGCCTGCTGAAGACCTGCTGAAGACCTGCTGAAGGCCTGCTGAAGGCCTGCTGAAGACCTGCTGAAGGTCTGCTGAAGACCTGCTGAAGACCTGCTGAAGGCCTGCTGAAGGCCTGCTGAAGACCTGCTGAAGGTCTGCTGAAGACCTGCTGAAGACCTGCTGAAGGCCTGCTGAAGACCTGCTGAAGGCCTGCTGAAGGCCTGCTGAAGACCTGCTGAAGGTCTGCTGAAGACCTGCTGAAGACCTGCTGAAGGCCTGCTGAAGGCCTGCTGAAGACCTGCTGAAGGCCTGCTGAAGGCCTGCTGAAGACCTGCTGAAGGCCTGCTGAAGACCTGCTGAAGACCTGCTGAAGGTCTGCTGAAGGTCTGCTATAGACCTGCTGAAGACCTGCTGAAGACTTGCTGAAGGCCTGCTGAAGGCCTGCTGAAGGTCTGCTATAGACCTGCTGAAGACCTGCTGAAGGCCTGCTGAAGGCCTGCTGAAGACCTGCTGAAGACCTGCTGAAGACTTGCTGAAGGCCTGCTGAAGGCCTGCTGAAGGTCTGCTATAGACCTGCTGAAGACCTGCTGAAGGCCTGCTGAAGGCCTGCTGAAGACCTGCTGAAGACCTGCTGAAGGCCTGCTGAAGGCCTGCTGAAGGCCTGCTGAAGACCTGCTGAAGGCCTGCTGAAGGCCTGCTGATACTTTGAAAGTTGTGGCGATTTCCTGGTCAGCAGATGGAAATGTTTGTGATGCAGTCTATTTCCTGGTGAGATTGATGAATGAACATGTCTGAGAGGAGGTGGCTACTTCCTGGTGAACTGAATGACTCTAGGACAGTGTGACATTTGGGTGGAGATGGTGGAGATGGTGGAGTTGGTGGAAATGGTGGAGTTAGTGGAGATGGTGGAGTTGGAGGAGATGGTGGAGATGGTGGAGTTGGTGGAGATGGTGGAGTTAGTGTTGTTGGTGGAGATGGTGGAGTTGGTGGAGATGGTGGAGTTAGTGTTGTTGGTGGAGATGGTGGAGATGGCGGAGTTGGTGGAGTTGGTGGAGATGGTGGAGTTGGTGTTGTTGGTGGAGTTGGTGGAGATGGTGGAGTTGGTGGAGTTGGTGGAGATGGTGGAGTTGGTGTTGTTGGTGGAGTTGGTGGAGTTGGTGGAGTTGGTGGAGTTGGTGGAGATGGTGGAGTCGAATTCCTGATAAACAAATTAATATTATTGTGTTCATGGTTTGATGGAGGTGTCTACTTCCTGGGAAAGTGAATAAACAGATTAAAGTGTAGTGACTGTGTGTGTGACGGCTCTGTCTATTTCCTGGTGATCAGTGCTATAAATGTGTTGCGTGTACCCTGTCGTACCCTGTTGTGTGGTGTTGTGTTGTGTGCTGTTTGTACTCTTGTTGTTTCCTTAACCCTCCTCACTCCGTTCGAGTGGATGATCCTGACGACGATCATCGCGAACTGCATCGTCCTTGCCCTGGAGCAGCACCTGCCCGATGACGACAAGACACCGCTATCAGAGAGACTGGTAACACAACTACACACGACGCACACCGCTGTCAGACAGACTGGTAACACAACCACACACGACATAACAACACAACACAACCACACACGACGCACAACAGCACAACAAATTTCTCTTTTCCTGATTTTGGAGAAGGGGCTGCATTTGTCCTCCTTCTCTCCTCCTCTCTCCTCCTCTCTCGTCCTCTCTCCTTACTCTCCTCCTCTCCTCCTCTCTCTCTCCTCCTCTCTCTCTCCTCTCCTCCTCTCTCTCTCCTCCTCTCTCCTCCTCTCTCCTCCTCCCTCTCTCTCCTCCCTCTCTCCTCTCCTCTCTCTCTCCTCCTCTCTCTCTCCTCTCTCTCTCCTCCTCTCTCCTCCTCTCTCCTCCCTCTCTCCTCTCCTCTCTCTCCTCCTCTCCTCCCTCTCTCCTCCCTCTCTCCTCCTCTCCTCTTCTCTCCTCCTTTCTCCTCCTCTCTCCTCCTCTCCCCTCCTCTCTCTCTCTCCGTTGGAGTGTGATCAGAATGTGAACGGAGCACTTCCTGCTCTCTTGTTTCCAGGAGGAGACGGAGCCGTACTTTATCGCCATCTTCTGTTTCGAGTCGGGGATAAAGATTCTGGCTCTGGGCTTCGCTCTGCACAAAGGCTCGTATCTGCGCAACGGCTGGAACGTCATGGACTTTGTGGTGGTGCTCACAGGGTAAGGACCAACGCCATGTGCCCGCTGTACCCGCCCTGTACCCGCTCTGTACTCGGTCTGTACCCGCCCTGTACCCGCTCTGTACCCGCTCTGTACCCACTCTGTACCCGCTCTGTACCTGATCTGTACCCACTCTGTACTTGCTCTGTACCCACTCTGTACCCGCTCTGTACCCATTCTGTACCTGATCTGTACCTGCTCTGTACCCGCTCTGTACCCACTCTGTACCCACTCTGTACCTGATCTGTACCTGCTCTGTACCCGCTCTGTACCCACTCTGTACCCGCTCTGTACCCATTCTGTACCTGATCTGTACCTGCTCTGTACCCGCTCTGTACCCGCTCTGTACCCATTCTGTACCTGATCTGTACCTGCTCTGTACCCGCTCTGTACCCACTCTGTACCCACTCTGTACCTGATCTGTACCTGCTCTGTACCCGCTCTGTACCCACTCTGTACCCACTCTGTACCTGATCTGTACCTGCTCTGTACCCGCTCTGTACCCACTCTGTACCCGCTCTGTACCCGCTCTGTACCCACTCTGTACCCGCTCTGTACCCATTCTGTACCTGATCTGTACCCGCTCTGTACCCACTCTGTACCCGATCTGTACCCGCTCTGTACCCACTCTGTACCCGCTCTGTACCCGCTCTGTACCCGCTCTGTACCCGCTCTGTACCCGCTCTGTACCCACTCTGTACACACTCTGTACACACTCTGTACACACTCTAAACTAGGACCCACACGTATCAATAATGAGACCCTGATCGACACTGATTTACCCCGGGGGGTAAATCCTGAGACCACTCCAGTCAGATGAAGCTCACTGAGGCCAGCGCTAACAGGAAAACAACTTTATTTATGGAGGAAATGTAGAAATAAAAACTCCAGGATCACGTGGAGCCCAAACCTGAACCCTGACCCTGACCCTGACCCTGACCCAAACCTTGACCCTGACCCGACACTTACGACCAAAACGAGGCTCCGGTACAGGGAGAGGAGCCACACTTTTTCAATAGAAAGTGAACGGGAGCCAGAGCTGATGGAGCCGGAAGCGCGACCGTGCTCACTTCTTTTTTTTTTCTTTTTTTTTTCCCTTAGTTTTCTTGGTTCTTCCTCCTTCTTTCCCACTTTCCTCCACAACTGATTTTCTGGGAAAAGGACAGTATTTCCTTCTCATCTGCTCCTCCTTTTCTCCTCATCTCCCTTTCTTTCTCTCTCTCTCTTTCCTCCACCCTTTACCCTCACTCCTCTTTTCCTCCTCTTCTCCCTGTCTTTTCCTCCTCTCCTCCCTCTCTTTTCCTCCTCTCCTCCCCCTCTTTTCCTCCTCTCCTCCCCCTCTCTTCCTCCTCTCCTCCTCCTCTTTTCCTCCTCTCCTCCCTCTCTTTTCCTCCTCTCCTCCCCCTCTTTTCCTCCTCACCTCCCCCTTTTCCTCCTCTCCTCCCTCTCTTTTCCTCCTCTCCTCCTCCTCTTTTCCTCCTCTCCTCCCTCTCTTTTCCTCCTCTCCTCCCCCTCTTTTCCTCCTCACCTCCCTCTCTTTCTGGGGCTTGGGGGAGGGGAGGGCGATCAGATCAGCACTTCCATAAGAGAGAGAGAGCGAGAGAGACCAGGACTAAACCAGGACTAGACTAGGACTAAACCGGGACTGAACCGGGACTAAACCAGGACTAAACCGGGACTAAACCAGGACTAAACCAGGACTGAACCGGGACTAAACCAGGACTAAACCAGGACTAAACCAGGACTAAACCGGGACTGAACCGGGACTAAACCAGGACTAAACCAGGACTAAACCAGGACTGAACCGGGACTAAACCAGGACTAAACCAGGACTAAACCGGGTCTAACCCAGGACTAAACCAGGTCTAAACCAGGTCTAAACCAGGACCAAACCAGGACCAAACCAGGACGAAACCAGGACTAAACCAGGACTAAACCGGGTCTAACCCAGGACTAAACCGGGTCTAACTCAGGACTAAACCGGGTCTAAACCAGGTCTAAACCAGGTCTAAACCAGGACTAAACCTGGTCTAACCCAGGACTAAACCGGGTCTAAACCGGGTCTAAACCAGGACTAAACCAGGTCTAAACCAGGACTAAACCAGGTCTAACCCAGGACTAAACTGGGTCTAACCCAGGACTAAACCGGGTCTAAACCAGGACTAAACCAGGACCAAACCAGGACTAAACCAGGACTAAACCGGGTCTAACCCAGGACTAAACTGGGTCTAAACCAGGACTAAACCGGGTCTAAACCAGGACTAAACCAGGACCAAACCAGGACTAAACCAGGACTAAACCAGGACTAAACCGGGTCTAACCCAGGACTAAACTGGGTCTAAACCAGGACTAAACCTTGTCTAAACCAGGTCTAAACCAGGACCAAACCAGGACTAAACCAGGACTAAACCGGGTCTAACTCAGGACTAAACCAGGTCTAAACCAGGACTAAACCAGGACTGAACCGGGACTAAACCAGGACTAAACCAGGACTAAACGAGGTCTAACCCAGGACTAAACCGGGTCTAACCCAGGACTAAACCGGGTCTAAACCAGGACCAAACCAGGACTAAACCAGGACTAACCGGGTCTAAACCAGGACTAAACCTGGTCTAACCCAGGACTAAACCGGGTCTAAACCGGGTCTAAACCAGGACTAAACCAGGTCTAAACCAGGACCAAACCAGGACTAAACCAGGACTAACCGGGTCTAAACCAGGTCTAAACCAGGTCTAAACCAGGACTAAACCGGGTCTAACCCGGGACTAAACCGGGTGTAAACCGGGTCTAAACCAGGACTAAACCAGGTCTAAACCAGGACTAACCGGGTTTAAACCAGGTCTAAACCAGGTCTAAACCAGGACTAAACCGGGTCTAACCCGGGACTAAACCGGGTGTAAACCGGGTCTAAACCAGGACTAAACCAGGTCTAAAACAGGACTAAACCAGGACTAAACCAGGACTAACATTTCCTCACCTCTCCATGTGCCCTGGTTTCCTCCTGGAGCGAGGGATCAGACAGTCCTGATCCAGGATGAATAATTGAACAAAACAGGAGAGAGAGAGAGAGAGAGGGAGGGAGGGAGGGAGGAGAGGATCAGAGCGACAGCAGGGGGCGCTAGTGAGGGCACAGTCAGGGCACAACCAAATGTCACAGAGAGAAGGAGGGAGGGAGAAGAGAGCAAGAGAGAGGAAGGGAGAGAGAGGGGGGAGAGGGGGAGAGAGAGGGAGGAAGAGAGGGAGAGAGGGAGGGAGGGAGGGAGGAAGAGAGGGAGAGAGGGGAAGGGAGGAAAGAGAGAGAGAGAGGGAGGGAGGGAGGGATGAGGGACAGACAGAGGGATGGATGGATGGAGGGATGGAGAGAGATGGAGGGACAGACAGATGGAGGGATGGAGGGAGCGTTCACAGAAAACAGGTCTAAAACACTTATCTGTGGATGGGAGGATGTAGGAAATGAATAATAAATGAGAGAGAGAATGGGAAAGAAAGGAAGAGAGAGAGAGAAAGAACAGGACTGGAGAGAGAGAGAGAGAGAGTGGGGGGGTGCTGTAGCGCTCTTCCTCCATCAGTAGAGTCCTCTCCCCCCCTCCTTCTTCTCTCTCTCCCTTTCTCTCCCTCTCTTTCTCTCCCCCTCTTTCTCTCTCTCTTTCTCTCCCTCTTTCTCTCCCTCTCTTTCTCTCCCCCTTCTCTCTTTCTTTCTCTCCCTCTTTCTCTTCCCCCTTTTTCTCCCCCTCTTTTTCTCCCCCTCTTTCTCTCCCTCTCTTTCTCTCTCTGCCTTTCTCTCTCTCCCTCTTTCTTTCCCTCTCTCTCTTTCTCTCTCCCTCTCTCTCCCTCTTTCTCTCTCCCTCTTTCTCTCCCTTTCTTTCTCTCTCCCTCTCCCTCTCTCTCTCTCTTTCTCTCCCTCTTTCTCTCCCCCTCTTTCTCTCCCCCTCTTTCTCTCCTTCTCTCTCTCCTTCTTTCTCTCCCTCTTTCTCTCCCTCTCTTTCTCTCCCCCTCTTTCTCTCCCTCTTTCTCTCTCCCTCTTTCTCTCTCCCTCTTTCTCTCCCTCTTTCTCTCTCCTTCTTTCTCTCCCCCTCTTTCTCTCCCTCTTTCTCTCCCTCTTTCTCTCTCCCTCTTTCTCTCCCTCTTTCTCTCTCCTTCTTTCTCTCCCTCTTTCTCTCCCTCTTTCTCTCTCCCTCTTTCTCTCCCTCTTTCTCTCTCCCTCTTTCTCTCCCTCTTTCTCTCCCTCTTTCTTTCTCCCTCTTTCTCTCCCTCTTTCTCTCTCCTTCTTTCTCTCCCCCTCTTTCTCTCCCTCTTTCTCTCCCTCTTTCTCTCTCCTTCTTTCTCTCCCCCTCTTTCTCTCCCTCTTTCTCTCCCCCTCTTTCTCTCCCTCCGTCTCTCTCCCTCTCCCCCTCTCTCCCTCTTTCTCTCCCTCTCTTTCTCTCCCCCTCTTTCTCTCCCCCTCTTTCTCTCCTTCTCTCTCTCCTTCTTTCTCTCCCTCTTTCTCTCCCTCTCTTTCTCTCCCCCTCTTTCTCTCCCTCTTTCTCTCTCCCTCTTTCTCTCCCTCTTTCTCTCTCCTTCTTTCTCTCCCCCTCTTTCTCTCCCTCTTTCTCTCCCTCTTTCTCTCTCCCTCTTTCTCTCCCTCTTTCTCTGTCCTTCTTTCTCTCCCCCTCTTTCTCTTCCTCTTTCTCTCCCCCTCTTTCTCTCCCTCTTTCTCTCTCCCTCTTTCTCTCCCTCTTTCTCTCTCCTTCTTTCTCTCCCCCTCTTTCTCTCCCTCTTTCTCTCCCTCTTTCTCTCTCCTTCTTTCTCTCCCCCTCTTTCTCTCCCTCTCTTCCTCCCCTTCAGTTTCCAAAGTGCTGCACAAATGCAGAGAAACAACAACAAAAATAAAATAACGGTAAAATAAACGCTCAGATTTAATCACACTCGTCTTAAAATAAAATGAGAGCAAAACAACAGAACAGCAATAGATCAATAAAATCAATTTAAAAATAAATAAATACATAAAAGACACAACTGCAGCGGTGTTAAAAGCCAAAGAGGTTTAAGACTTAATCCTGTCCACTAGAGGGCGCTGTTGGGACATGGGGGCAGAACGTTCCAGGGTTTGGGGCCACAGAGAAGGTCCCGTCCTGGTTTTAGGTCCCACGAGCTGGAGCTGGACCTCGTGGGCGGAGTTTGGAGGAGGTCTGAGACGTTCTGTGGGGCCGGTTCATCCATCCATGGTCTTCCTCTTTTCCGGGGCCGGGTCGCCAGGGCAACAGTCTAAACAGGGACTCCCAGGCTGCCTTCACCCCGGACACTTCCTCCAGCTCCTCCGGGGGGACCCCAAGGCGTTCCCAGGCCAGCCGGGAGACATAGTCCCTCCAGCGTGTCCTGGGTCTTCCCCGGGGCCTCCTCCGGATTAATCCAAGACTAAACCAGGACTAATCCAGGACTAAACCAGGACTAATCCAGGACTAATCCAGGACTAAACCAGGACTAATCCAGGACTAATCTAGGTCTAAACCAGGACTAAACCAGGACTAAACCAGGTCTAAACCGGGACTAAACCAGGTCTAAACCAGGACTAAACCAGGTCTAAACTGGGACTTAGCCAGGACTAAACCAGGACTAAACCGGGACTAAACCAGGTCTAAACCAGGACTAAACCAGGTCTAAACCGGGACTAAACCAGGTCTAAACTGGGACTTAGCCAGGACTAAACCAGGACTAAACCAAGTCTGAACCGGGACTAAACCAGGACTAAACCAGGTCTAAACCAGGACTAAACCAGGTCTAAACTGTGACTAAACCAGGACTAAACCAGGTCTAAACTGAGACTAAACCAGAACTAAACCAGGACTAAATCAAGTCTAATTCGGGACTAAACCAGGACTAAACCAAGTCTAAATCGGGACTAAACCAGGTCTAAACCGGGACTAAACCAGGTCTACTCCTCACCCTATCTCTAAGGGAGCGTCCAGCCACTCTGTGGAGGAAACTCATTTCGGCCGCTTGTATCGGCGATCTCGTCCTTTCGGTCATTACCCAGAGCTCATGACCATAGGTGAGGGGAGGAACGTAGATCGACGGTAAATCAAGAGCTTTGCCTTTCGGCTCAGCTCCCTCTTCACCACAACAGTCCGGTACAGCGACCGCATCACTGCCGACGCTGCACCGATCCACCTGTCAATCTCACGCTCCATCCTCCCCTCACTCGAGAACAAGACCCCGAGATACTTGAACTCCTCCACCTGAGGAGGACTCTCCACCGGTTCGTTCAAAGCTTCGTCCTTCTGATCCGGCTCCTCCGGTCGTCTCTTCGGACTTTCCTCCTCCTCTTTGGATTTGTGAGCGGGATGTGGGAGTGGGCTGAGGTTTGTCGTTGTCCTCCTTCTCCGACGCTCTTCCCGTCTCCTCCTCAGCAACAGACGGAAAGCGTGAGGACAGAATTCTCCAGCTGCTGCTTCATTATCATCGGAACGACTGCGGAAAAAGTTTGGATCACGTTTGTGTCCGCGGCGTAACAACAAACCGAGACGACAAAAAGCCGGGAGCAGCTGAAGTGTTTTCTTCCGGTTGATGTAAATCCGTTCATATCCCTGTCCGATCAGAACCTTCCCGACCTCCTGATGATGAGCGGAATTAAATAAAGACGATTTAACGTTTTTCCATGAATTCCGGAATTATTATTTCCATGTAAACTGGAAGGAGAATATTTCATTCAGAATTAAAAACATCATGTAAACGTGGCCACTGAAAAACAAAGTGCAGGAAAGACGGTCGGAGAACAGTGTGACGTGGAATCTTTAAACGTTCCTCCGGTGGATGTGATGAGGTGATTCCAGACGGAGCGAGCAAAGGTCTCCAGGAATGACGTTCAGTGTCTGGTTCTTCGCTCAAATCATCTCTAAAAATATCTCTAAAAATATCAAATCGATCCACAGCTGCTGTGCCCCTCTCTCTCCTCTTTCTCCCTTTATCTCCACTCGCCCGTCTTTCTTTCTCCTCTTCCTTCCCCCTCTGCCTCCCTCTCCTTTTCCTCTCTCCCTCTCTCCTTTTCCTCCCCCTCTCTCCTTTTCCTCTTCCTCTCCTTTTCCTCCCTCTCTCCTTTTCCTCTCTCCCTCTCTCCTTTTCCTCTCTCCCTCTCTCCTTTTCCTCTCTCCTTTTACTCCCCCTCTCCCCTTTTCCTCTCCTTCTCTCCTTTTCCTCTTCCTCTCCTTTTCCTCTTCCTCTCCTTTTCCTCCCTCTCTCCTTTTCCTCTCTCCCTCTCTCCTTTTCCTCCCCCTCTCTCCTTTTCCTCTTCCTCTCCTTTTCCTCCCTCTCTCCTTTTCCTCTCCCTCTCTCCTTTTCCTCCCCCTCTCCTTTTCCTCTCTCCCTCTCCTTTTCCTCTCTCCCTCTCTCCTTTTCCTCTCTCCCTCTCTCCTTTTCCTCTCTCCTTTTACTGCCCCTCTCCCCTTTTCCTCTCCTTCTCTCCTCTTCCTCTCCTTTTCCTCTCCCTCTCCCCTTTTCCTCCCCCTCTCCTTTTCCTCCCCCTCTCCTTCTCCTCCCTCTCTCCTTCTCTTCTTCTGCAGTAAATATCTTGTCATGTTCTTCCTGCTCCTCTGTATCTGCCCCAACACCAACAGCAGAGAAGTAATTACCCCTCTTTAATACCCCAGAGAAGTAAATACCCCCCGTTTCTTCTGCTTCTTCAGTTCTGGTCAGACGCTGGTGGACACTGCCTAAATCTGCCTGAAGGGGGCGCTCACTACAATGAAATGACTCTGAGACTCTGAGGTCCTGTTGTAGTTCTGGTTTAGTCCTAGTTTAGTCCTGGTTTAGTCCTAGTTTAGTCCTGGTTTAGTCCTAGCTAAGACCTGGTTTAGACCTGGTTTAGTCCTGTTTTAGTCCTGGTTTAGTCCTAGTTTAGTCCTGTTTTAGTCCTGCCTTAGTCTTGGTTTAGTCTTGCTTTAGTCCTGGTTTAGTCCTGTTTTAGTCCTGGTTTAGTCCTGGTTTAGTCCTGGTTTAGTCATGTTTTAGTCCTGGTTTAGTCCTGGTTTAGTCCTGGTTTAGTCCTGTTTTAGTCCTGGTTTAGTCCTGTTTTAGTCCTAGTTTAGACCTGGTTTAGTCCTGTTTTAGTCCTGTTTTAGTCCTGGTTTAGTCCTGGTTTAGTCTTGCTTTAGTCCTGGTTTAGTCCTGGTTTAGTCCTGTTTTAGTCCTGGTTTAGTCCTGGTTTAGTACTGTTTTAGTCCTAGTTTAGTCCTGGTTTAGTCCTGCTTTAGTCTTGCTTTAGTCCTGGTTTAGTCCTGTTTTAGTCCTGGTTTAGTCCTGGTTTAGTACTGTTTTAGTCCTAGTTTAGTCCTGGTTTAGTCCTGCTTTAGTCTTGCTTTAGTCCTGGTTTAGTCCTGTATTAGTCCTGGTTTAGTCCTGGTTTAGTACTGTTTTAGTCCTAGTTTAGTCCTGGTTTAGTCCTGCTTTAGTCTTGCTTTAGTCCTGGTTTAGTCCTGCTTTAGTCTTGCTTTAGTCCTGGTTTAGTACTGTTTTAGTCCTAGTTTAGTCCTGGTTTAGTCCTGCTTTAGTCTTGCTTTAGTCCTGGTTTAGTCCTGCTTTAGTCTTGCTTTAGTCCTGGTTTAGTCCTGGTTTAGTCCTGGGTTAGTCCTGGTTTAGTCCTGCTTTAGTCTTGCTTTAGTCCTGGTTTAGTCCTGTTTTAGTCCTGGTTTAGTCCTGGTTTAGTCCTGGTTTAGTCCTGCTTTAGTCTTGCTTTAGTCCTGGTTTAGTCCTGTTTTAGTCCTGTTTTAGTCCTGGTTTAGTCTTGCTTTAGTCCTGGTTTAGTCCTGGTTTAGTCCTGGTTTAGTCCTGGTTTAGTCCTGTTTTAGTCCTGTTTTAGTCCTGGTTTAGTCTTGCTTTAGTCCTGGTTTAGTCCTAGTTTAGGTGGAGATGTACGGCAGACTCAGGTCCTTTTAGGAAAACGAAAGAAAACGAAGAAAAAGTGAGAGAGCTGAAAATCTGTTGTTTTTTTGTATTTAAAATAAATGTTCTGTATTTAAAGGTCCCATATTACGCAGAAGGAATCTTTAAATCACGTTCAGAATCATTTGGAGTCAGAATCGTTTTGGCTCAGAATCGTTTGGAGTCAGAATCGTTTTGGCTCAGAATCGTTTGGGCTCAGAATCGTTTTGGCTCAGAATCGTTTTGGCTCAGAATCGTTTGGGGTCAGAATCGTTTTGGCTCAGAATCGTTTTGGCTCAGAATTGTTTGGAGTCAGAATCGTTTTGGCTCAGAATCGTTTTGGCTCAGAATCGTTTGGAGTCAGAATCGTTTTGGCTCAGAATCGTTTTGGCTCAGAATCGTTTGGAGTCAGAATCGTTTGGGGTCAGAATCGTTTGGGGTCAGAATCGTTTGGAGTCAGAATCGTTTTGGATCAGAATCGTTTTGGATCAGAATCGTTTTGGCTCAGAATCGTTTGGAGTCAGAATCGTTTTGGCTCAGAATCGTTTTGGCTCAGAATCGTTTGGGGTCAGAATCGTTTGGAGTCAGAATCGTTTTGGATCAGAATCGTTTGGAGTCAGAATCGTTTGGAGTCAGAATCGTTTTGGATCAGAATCGTTTTGGCTCAGAATCGTTTGGGGTCAGAATCGTTTTGGCTCAGAATCGTTTTGGCTCAGAATTGTTTGGAGTCAGAATCGTTTTGGCTCAGAATCGTTTTGGCTCAGAATCGTTTGGGGTCAGAATCATTTCGGTTCGGCTCCTGGTGCTGCGGCACTGAAGAGATTCCATCAATGTGCCGGACTCTGTTGCCCCGGTAACGCGGTGTGAATGAGAGCGTTACCTTGGAGACGCCGGGAGGACGTGTCTCCATGGCAACGGGAGAAGACCAGGGATAACCACTCTGCCACAGTAACACAGCAGAATCAAACCCACAACCTCCTGGTGAGAGGGAGGAGACGAAACCAGTCCTGGTTTAGTCTTTGTTTAGTCCTAGTTTAGTCCTTGTTTAGTCTTTCTTTAGTCCTGGTTTAGTCCTGGTTTAGTCCTGGTTTAGTCCTGGTTTAGTCTTTGTTTAGTCCCAGTTTAGTCCTGGTTTAGTCCTGGTTTAGTCTTTGTTTAGTCCCAGTTTAGTCCCGGCTTAGTCCTGGTCTAGTCCTGGTTTAGTCCTGGTCTAGTCCTGGTTCAGTCTCTTGTTTCTTTCTGAAGTCGTTTTAGATCCAAATTGTGATTTAAAATGTGACAGAGCAGAAGGATCCCCGGGGGTCAGAGCTGCAGGTCTGATGTTTCCTCTTGTCCCTCAGGATCCTGTCTTCTGTAGGATCTCACTTGGACCTCAGCTGTAGGTCTGATGTTTCCTCATTTCTCCCTCAGGATCCTGTCTTCGGTGGGATCTCAGTTGGACCTGCGGACGCTCCGGGCTGTGAGGGTTCTCCGACCGCTCAAACTCGTCTCCGGCATTCCCAGTCAGTAACAACGTCCAGAACATCTGCCATGAAAGGACCCAAGATAGACCTGGTTTAGTCCTGGTTTAGTCCCAGTTTAGACCTGGTTTAGTCCCGATTTAGACCTGGTTTAGTTCTGGTTTAGTCCTGGTTTAGTTCTGGTTTAGTTCTGGTTTAGTCCTGGTTTAGTCCTGGTTTAGTTCTGGTTTAGTCCTAGTTTAGTTCTGGTTTAGTCCTGGTTTAGTCCTGGTTTAGTTCTGGTTTAGTCTCAGTTTAGACCCAGTTTAGACCCAGTTTAGTCCTGGTTTAGTCCCGGTTTACACCTGGTTTAGTCCCGATTTAGTTCTGGTTTAGACTTGGTTTAGTCCCAGTTTAGACCTGGTTTAGTCCCGGTTTAGTTCTGGTTTAGTCCTGGTTTAGTTCTGGTTTAGTCCTGATTTAGACCTGGTTTAGAGTTGGTTTAGTCTCGGTTTAGACCTAGTTTAGTCCTGGTTTAGACCTGGTTTAGTCCTGATTTAGTTCTGGTTTAGACCTGGTTTAGTCCCGGCTTAGACCTGTTTTAGTCCCGATTTAGACCTGGTTTAGTTCTGGTTTAGTCCTGGTTTAGTTCTGGTTTAGTTCTGGTTTAGTCCTGGTTTAGTTCTGGTTTAGTCCCGGTTTAGACTTGGTTTAGTCCTGGTTTAGACCTGGTTTAGTTCTGGTTTAGTCCTGGTTTAGTTCTGGTTTAGCTCTGGTTTAGACCTGGTTTAGTCCTGGTTTCGACCTGGTTTCGACCTGGTTTAGTCCCGGTATAGACCCGGTTTAGACCTGGTTTAGTCCTGGTTTAGACCTGGTTTAGTCCTGATTTAGATCTGGTTTAGTCCTGCTTTAGTTCTGGTTTAGACCTGGTTTAGTCCCGGTATAGACCCGGTTTAGACCTGATTTAGTCCTGGTTTAGTCCTGGTTTAATTTTGGTTTAGACCCGGTTTATTCCTGATTTAGACCTGGTTTAGTTTTGGTTTAGTCCTGGTTTAGACCTGGTTTAGTCCCTATTTAGTTCTGGTTTAGTCCTGGTTTAGTCCTGGTTTAGACCTGGTTAAGACCTGGTTTAGTTCCAAATTAGTTTTGGAGTTGTTTCATTCCACTTTGTGTGTCATGAAGTGGTTGTGACTGTGGTGTGTCCTCCAGGCCTGCAGGTGGTGCTGAAGTCCATCATGAAGGCGATGATCCCTCTGCTGCAGATCGGGCTGCTCCTGTTCGTCGCCATCCTCATGTTCGCCATCATCGGGCTGGAGTTCTACATGGGGAAGTTCCACACCACTTGCTACGATGACATCACCCGTAAGTCCCCCGCCAGGCCACCAAACCGGGTCACGCCCACCAGGTCACACCCACCAGGTCACACCCACCAGGTCACACCCACCAGGTCACACCAAACATCTGAGCAAGAACCACGAAGAGGAACCTCAGGAGAAATGTCAGGAGGAACGTCAAGAGGAACGTCAGGAGGAATGTCAGGAGGAATGTCAAGAGGAACGTCAGGAGGAATGTCAGGAGGAATGTCAAGAGGAACGTCAGGAGGATTGTCAGGAGGAATGTCAAGAGGAACGTCAGGAGGAATGTCAGGAGGAACGTCAAGAGGAACGTCAGGAGGAATGTCAGGAGGAATGTCAAGAGGAACGTCAGGAGGAATGTCAGGAGGAATGTCAAGAGGAACGTCAGGAGGAATGTCAGGAGGAACGTCAAGAGGAACGTCAGGAGGAATGTCAGGAGGAACGTCAAGAGGAACGTCAGGAGGAATGTCAGGAGGAATGTCAGGAGGAATGTCAGGAGGAACGTCAGAAGGAACATCAAGAGGAACGTCACGAGGAACACCAGGAGGAACGTCAGCTCAAACACGTCTAGTTGATCTTTTTCACAGTGCCGTTCTCTGATTTGGCTAATTTTTCCAATCCAATCCAACTTTATTTCTATAGCACATTTTATAAACAGAAACAGTTTCCAAAGTGCTGCACATAAAATCAATAAAACTTAACAAAAACATTACTAAAATAGCAATAAATAAAGTGATAATAATAAAATAACTAAAAACAAAAGCAATTATAAAAAACACAGAGGAACACACAACTCACGCGGTATTAAAAGCCAGAGAATAAAAGTGGGTCTTAAGACGAGACTTAAAACTCTCCAGTGTGGGGGCTGTTTTGACATGAGGGGGTTCCATAACCTGGGGCCAACCACAGAGAAAACCCTGGGCCCCCGAGTTTTAAGTCTAGTCTTAGGGCCCACGAGCTGGAGCTGGCCCTCTGACCTCAGAGCACCGGTCTGTAGATTTGGATGAGGTCAGATGTATTTTGGGGTCAGTCCATTCAAAGGACTAGACCATTTTTAATGGTTTAAGTCTTTGAAACATGTTTTTCCTCTTGTTTTCTCTGAGTCCGGCTGAGTTTTTATCCACACTGATGCAGACCTTCATCCTGGTCTCTCTCCGCAGACGAGGTGGTGGACGGGATGCCGTGCGGGACGGAGCTGCCCTCTCGTCTCTGTCCCAATGGAACTTCCTGTAGAGGCGGCTGGCTCGGACCCAACTTCGGCATCACCCAGTTCGACAACATCCTGTTCGCCGTCCTCACCGTGTTCCAGTGCATCACCATGGAGGGCTGGACCGAAATGCTCTACCACGTAAGGACCGGGGCTAGACCAGGACCGGGACCGGGGCTAGACCAGGACCGGGACTAGACCAGGACTGGGACCGGGACTGGACTGGGGTCGTTTTCACACCTGCCTTGTTTGGTTCGTTTAAAATGAACCAGAGTTCGTTTGCTCCTTTGTTTCTGACTTTTTTGTTCTGGTGTGAATAAAAACCAAAAATCTCGATCCGGAGCAAACAAGCGGACCGAGACCACCTAAAAAGGTCGGTCTTGGTCCGGTTCCATACGAACTCTGGTGCGGTTCGTTTGAGGTGAGAATGCAGACCGGACTCGATCCGACACAAGTTGGCTTTTTGTACTTAACCCTAACCCTAACCCTAGAGAAGGAAAGTACCAGAAGCAAAAGAGAGGACGAAAGACGAGAGAGAGAGAGAGAATGCAGTGAGGGAGGAAGAGGAGAGTGAGCAAAGACAAGAAGGAGAGAGAGAACAGAGAGGAGAGACAGATGGAAGAGAGGAGGGAGGGATGGAGGGATGAGGGATGAGCACAAACATATGGTGATGATATTTTAAACCTGAGAACAAAATGTAAATCCGTTTTACAACCACGAGTCAAGAAAAAAAGAGCCTGAATGATCCACGACACTGATACGGATTCTGATACCTCTAAACCAGGACTAAACCAGGACTAAACCAGGTCTAAACCAGGACTAAACCAGGACTAAACCAGGTCTAAACCAGGACTAAACCAGGACTAAACCAGGTCTAAACCAAGACTAAACCAGGTCTAAACCAGGACTAAACCAGGACTAAACCAGGACTAAACCAGGTCTAAACCAAGACTAAACCAGGTCTAAACCAGGACTAAACCAGGACTAAACCAGGTCTAAACCAGGACTAAACCAGGACTAAACCAGGACTAAACCAGGTCTAAACCAAGACTAAACCAGGTCTAAACCAGGACTAAACCAGGACTAAACCAGGTCTAAACCAGGACTAAACCAGGACTAAACCAGGACTAAACCAGGTCTAAACCAGGACTAAACCAGGACTAAACCAGGACTAAACCAGGTCTAAACCAGGACTAAACCCAGGACTAAACCAGGACTAAACCAGGACTAAACCAGGACTAAACCAGAACTAAACCAGGTCTAAATCAGGTCCATGGGTGTATACTGTACTTGTTAATAATAAGTAGTTGTTCTGCTCTGTTCTGTCAGTGACAGACCTGCTTTAGACCTGGTTTAGTCCTGGTTTAGTCCTGGTTTAGAACTGGTTTAGACCTGGTTTAGTCCTGGTTTAATCCTGGTTTAGTCCTGGTTTAGAACTGGTTTAGACCTGGTTTAGTCCTGGTTTAGTCCTGGTTTAGAACTGGTTTAGTCCTGGTTTAGAACTGGTTTAGTCCTGCTTTAGACCTGGTTTAGTCCTGGTTTAGTCCTGGTTTAGAACTGGTTTAGTCCTGGTTTAGTCCTGGTTTAGAACTGGTTTAGTCCTGCTTTAGACCCGGTTTAGTCCTGGTTTAGTCCTTGGTTTAGACCTGGTTTAGAACTGGTTTAGTCCTGCTTTAGACCTGGTTTAGACCTGGTTTAGTCCTGGTTTAGTCCTGGTTTAGACCTGGTTTAGAACTGGTTTAGAACTGGTTTAGACCTGGTTTAGTCCTGGTTTAGTCCTGGTTTAGACCTGGTTTAGAACTGGTTTAGTCCCGGTTTAGACCTGGTTTAGTCCTGGTTTCGTCCTGGTTTAGACCTGGTTTAGTCCTGGTTTAAACCTGGTTTAGTCTTGGTTTAGACCTGGTTTAGTCCTGGCTTAAACCTGGTTTAGTCCTGGTTTAGTCCTGGTTTAGTCCTGGGTTTAGTCCTGGTTTAGTCCTGGTTTAAACCTGGTTTAGTTCTGGTTTAGTCCTGGTTTAGTCCTGGTTTAGTCCTGGTTTAAACCTGGTTTAGTCCTGGTTTAGTCCTGGTTTAGTCCTGGGTTTAGTCCTGGTTTAGTCCTGGTTTAAACCTGGTTTAGTCCTGGTTTAGTCCAGTTTAGTCCTGGTTTAGTCCTGGTTTAGTCCTGGGTTTAGTTATGAACTTTAGTCCTCCTGTGATTGAATAAATGTAAAGTAGAGCTGTTTAATGTCACACTGTGGAACATTCCAGGCAGAGCAGTGACGTCTCCATAGAAACAAGCAGGAGACAAACCCTCCACCAGAAAAAGTTACGCAGTGCAGCTGTAAATGGCAAAGATTAAAAGTGTTTGTGAGTTTGTCCTGAATTCAAAAGTAATAATAATAATAATAATAATAATAATAATAATAATAATAATAATAATAATAATAATAATAATAATAATAATACATTTTATTTATAAAGCGCTTTTCAAGACACTCAAAGACGCTGTACAGAAGGTAAAATCAGTAATAAAACAAGTAATAAAACAATAAACAATCAGAAAAAACATTAAACATTAAGAAACATTAAAAGCAGTTTTAAAAAGGTGAGTCTGGAGCAGTTTTTTGAAGGTGGAGGCCAGAGCAGTCACAGGTCGTGGGAGTGAGTTCCAGAGGGTGGGGGCAGGTTCGGAGCTTGGTCCTATAGGGGAGGGGCAGGAGGTTGGTGGCGGAGGAACGGAAGGAGCGGGATGGGGTGTGGAGGTGCAGGAGGGAGCGGGATGGGGTGTGGAGGTGCAGGAGGGAGTGGGATGGGGTGTGGAGGTGCAGGAGGGAGCGGGATGGGGTGTGGAGGTGCAGGAGGGAGCGGGATGGGGTGTGGAGGTGCAGGAGGGACAGGAGGTTGGTGTCGGAGGAACGGAGGGAGCGGGATGGGGTGTGGAGGTGCAGGAGGGACAGGAGGTTGGTGTCGGAGGAACGGAGGGAGTGGGATGGGGTGTGGAGGTGCAGGAGGGAGCGGGATGGGGTGTGGAGGTGCAGGAGGGAGTGGGATGGGGTGTGGAGGTGCAGGAGGGAGCGGGATGGGGTGTGGAGGTGCAGGAGGGACAGGAGGTTGGTGTCGGAGGAACGGAGGGAGCGGGATTGGGGTGTGGAGGTGCAGGAGGGACAGGAGGTTGGTGTCGGAGGAACGGAGGGAGTGGGATTGGGTGTGGAGGTGCAGGAGGGACAGGAGGGTGGTGTCGGAGGAACGGAGGGAGCGGGATGGGGTGTGGAGGTGCAGGAGGGAGCGGGATGGGGTGTGGAGGTGCAGGAGGGACAGGATGGTTGGTGTCGGAGGAACAGGAGGGAGCGGGATGGGGTGTGGAGGTGCAGGAGGGACAGGATGGGGTGTGGAGGTGCAGGAGGGAGCGGGATGGGGTGTGGAGGTGCAGGAGGGACAGGAGGTTGGTGTCGGAGGAACAGAGGGAGCGGGATGGGGTGTGGAGGTGCAGGAGGGACAGGAGGTTGGTGTCGATGGAACGGAGGGAGCGGGATGGGGTGTGGAGGTGCAGGAGGGAGCGGGATGGGGTGTGGAGGTGCAGGAGGGACAGGAGGTTGGTGTCGGAGGAACGGAGGGAGCGAGATGGGGTGTGGAGGTGCAGGAGGGACAGGAGGGTGGTGTCGGAGGAACGGAGGGAGCGGGATGGGGTGTAGAGGTGTAGGAGGGACAGGAGGTTGGTGTCGGAGGAACGGAGGGAGCGGGATGGGGTGTGGAGGGACAGGAGGGAGCGGGATGGGGTGTGGAGGTGCAGGAGGGACAGGAGGTTGGTGTCGGAGGAACGGAGGGAGCGGGATGGGGTGTGGAGGAGCAGGAGGGAGCGGGAGGGTGGTGTCGGAGGAACAGGAGGGAGCGGGATGGGGTGTGGAGGGACAGGAGGTTGGTGTCGGAGGAACGGAGGGAGCGGGATGGGGTGTGGAGGTGCAGGAGGGAGCGGGATGGGGTGTGGAGGGACAGGAGGGAGCGGGATGGGGTGTGGAGGGACAGGAGGGTGGTGTCGGAGGAACGGAGGGAGCGGGATGGGGTGTGGAGGTGCAGGAGGGAGCGGGATGGGGTGTGGAGGTGCAGGAGGGAGCGGGAGGGTGGTGTCGGAGGTGCAGGAGGGAGCGAGATGGGGTGTGGAGGTGCAGGAGGGACAGGAGGTTGGTGTCGGAGGAACGGAGGGAGCGGGATGGGGTGTGGAGGTGCAGGAGGGAGTGGGATGGGGTGTGGAGGTGCAGGAGGGAGCGGGATGGGGTGTGGAGGTGCAGGAGGGACAGGAGGCTGGTGTCGGAGGAACGGAGGGAGCGGGATGGGGTGTGGAGGTGCAGGAGGGAGTGGGATGGGGTGTGGAGGTGCAGGAGGGAGCGGGATGGGGTGTGGAGGTGCAGGAGGGACAGGAGGCTGGTGTCGGAGGAACGGAGGGAGCGGGATGGGGTGTGGAGGTGCAGGAGGGAGCGGGATGGGGTGTGGAGCTGCAGGAGGTACAGGAGGGTGGTGTCAGAGGAACGGAGGGAGCGGGATGGGGTGTGGAGGTGCAGGAGGTCACAGAGGTATGATGGGGCCAGGTTATGGAGGGCTTTGTGGGTCAGGAGGAGGACTTTGAATTGGATGTGCTGAGGGATGGGGAGCCAGTGGAGATTTTGGAGGACAGGAGTGATGTGGTCTCGGGAGCGTGTGTGGGTGAGGAGGCGGGTCTCGGGAGCGTGTGTGGGTGAGGAGGCGGGTCTCGGGAGCGGGTGTGGGTGAGGAGGCGGGCAGCAGAGTTTTGGATGTATTGGAGTTTGTTGAGAGTTTTGGAGGGTAGACCATAGAAAAGGCTATTGCAGTAGTCGATTCGAGAGGTGATGAACGCATGAATGAGAGTTTCGGCAGCAGAGAAAGAAAGGGATGGGCGGAGTCGGGCAATGTTTTTGAGATGAAAGAAAGCAGCCCGGGTTATGTAGTTTATGTGTTGTTGGTATGAGAGTGTGGTGTCAAAAAGAATGCCAAGGTTTCGGATGAGTGGGGATGGAGTGAGGGTTGTGTTGTCTATGGTCAGGCTGAAGTCTTGAGTGGATTTGGTGATGTTTTTGGGGCCAATAATGATTAAGTCGGATTTGTCACAGTTTAGTTTTAGGAAATGTGTTCCATCCACGTTTTGATTTCGGAGAGGCAGTGGGTGAGGGAAGAGTGAGTTGTGGAGTTGATGGATTTAGTGGTTATGTAAAGTTGAATATCGTCGGAAATTGAGGCCGTGGCGGCGAATGATGCTTCCAAGGGGAGGAGATAGAGGATGAACAGGAGGGGACCAAGCACCAAACCTTGGGGGACGCCTTGCAATAGGGGAGCGGTGGAGGAGGAGCAGTTGTTGATATGGATGAATTGTTGATTCATCATAGTGCTGAGCCGGTGATGTTGAAAGAGTTCTTGAGACGGGAGAGGAGGATGGAGTGGCTGCTGTAAGGTCCAGGAGGATGAGGATACTGGAGTGGCCGGAGTCAGAGGAGAGGAGGAGATCATTGGTGACTTTGAGAAGGGCTGTTTCTGTACTGTATTGTGGACAGAAACCAGACTGGAATGGTTCAAACAGGCTATTGAATTTGAGATGGGCTTTGAGTTGGGTGGCTATGACTCGTTCCAGGATTTTGGACAGATATGGAAGGTTTGAAATGGGGCGGAAATTTGCAAAGTTGTCAGGGTCAAGACCGGATTATTTTAGGATAGGGGTGATGGCAGCCAGCTTGAGAGACTGCGGGACAGAACCAGTGGTGAGTGAGGAGTTGATGATTGTTGTTATTAGAGGAGAGATGATTGGAAGCAGGTCTGGACAGGGACAAAAAAATGGCCCTGGCATTTTTGGCCCCTCATAATTAGTCCTGGTTTAGTCCTGATTTAGACCTGATTAGTCCTGGTTTAGTCCTGGTTCAGACCTGATTTAGTGCTGGTTTAGTCCTGGTTCAGACCTGTTTTAGTCCTGGTTCAATCCTGATTTAGTCCTGGTTTAGTCCTGGTTCAGACCTGTTTTAGTCCTGATTTAGACTTGATTAGTCCTGGTTCAATCCTGATTTAGTCCTGGTTTAGTCCTGGTTCAGACCTGTTTTAGTCCTGATTTAGACCTGATTAGTCCTGGTTCAAACATGATTTAGTCCTGGTTTAGTCCTGGTTCAGACCTGTTTTAGTCCTGATTTAGACTTGATTAGTCCTGGTTCAATCCTGATTTAGTCCTGGTTTAGTCCTGGTTCAGACCTGTTTTAGTCCTGATTTAGACTTGATTAGTCCTGGTTCAATCCTGATTTAGTCCTGGTTTAGTCCTGGTTCAGACCTGTTTTAGTCCTGATTTAGACTTGATTAGTCCTGGTTCAATCCTGATTTAGTCCTGGTTTAGTCCTAGTTCAGACCTGTTTTAGTCCTGATTTAGACCTGATTAGTCCTGGTTCAAACATGATTTAGTCCTGGTTTAGTCCTGGTTCAGTCCTAAATTGTGGGCCGGTCTCTAAGTAAAAAAAAAAAAAGAAAAAAGAAGGGCATCGGCCCCTAGGACTGTCGGCCCACCGGGAAAATGCCCGGTATGCC
Source organism: Paratrypauchen microcephalus (assembly GCA_036785185.1). Taxonomy (NCBI): domain Eukaryota; kingdom Metazoa; phylum Chordata; class Actinopteri; order Gobiiformes; family Gobiidae; genus Paratrypauchen; species Paratrypauchen microcephalus. Next base: position 2,567,587 of record JAVJIX010000092.1, read on the forward strand.
CAATTACCAGTCCAGGCCTGATTGGAAGGCAGTCTTTGATGAGTGCAGAGGGGATGGGGTCGAGTGAACAGGTGGGGGTTTTCATGGTGGAAAGAAGTTTAGAAAGTTCATCTGGACAGATAGGGGAGAAATGGGAAAGTTGTGGGGTCGAGTTTGGGGGAGGGGAATCAGAAGGGAGTGCTGGAGAGGGAGTGAGTGAGCTATAGATTGTGTCAATTTTGGATTTGAAAAGTAGACTGATTCTAAACACTCAGCCATGAAAAAAACCATGATGGAGCTTTAGTTTACGCGTGTTTATGTTTAATGTGTCTGTGTTGCCAGAGTAACGACGTGGAGGGCAGCGCGTGGAACTGGATGTACTACATCCCCCTCATCATCATCGGCTCCTTCTTCATGCTCAACCTGGTGCTGGGCGTCCTCTCCGGGTACGTGCTCCTTTAATAGCACCACCACAGACCGCCCCTTTAAGATCCGCTCCACAGACCGCCCCTTTAAGACCCGCTCCACAGACCGCCCCTTTAACACCCGCTCCACAGACCGCCCCTTTAACACCACCTCCAAAGACCACCCCTTTAATACCACCTCCAAAGACCACTCCTTTAACACCTGCTCCACAGACCGCCCCTTTAATACCACCTCCACAGACCGCCCCTTTAACACCCGCTCCACAGACCGCTGCTTTAATACCACCTCCACAGACCACCCCTTTAAGACCCACTCCACAGACCGCCCCTTTAACTCCACAGACTGCCCCTTTAAGCCCTGCTCCACAGACCGCCCCTTTAACTCCACAGACCACCCCTTTAAGACCCGCTCCACAGACCGCCCCTTTAAGACCCGCTCCACAGACCGCCCCTTTAACACCACCTCCAAAGACCGCCCCTTTAACACCACCTCCAAAGACTGCCCCTTTAACACCACCTCCAAAGACCACCCCTTTAACACCACCTCCAAAGACCACCCCTTTTAATACCACCTCCAAAGACCACCCCTTTAACACCCGCTCCACAGACCGCCCCTTTAATACCACCTCCACAGACCGCCCCTTTAATACCACCTCCACAGACCGCCCCTTTAACACCACCTCCAAAGACCGCCTCTTTAACACCACCTCCAAAGACCGCCCCTTTAACACCCGCTCCACAGACCGCCCCTTTAATACCACCTCCCAAGACCGCCCCTTTAATACCACCTCCAAAAACCACCCCTTTAACACCCGCTCCACAGACCGCCCCTTTAACACCACCTCCACAGACCGCCCCTTTAACACCCGCTCCACAGACAACCCCTTTAACACTACCTCCAAAGACCGCCCCTTTAACACCACCTCCAAAGACCACCCCTTTAATACCACCTCCAAAGACCGCCCCTTTAACACCCGCTCCACAGACCGCCTCTTTAAGACCCGCTCCACAGACCGCCCCTTTAACTCCACAGACCGCTCCTTTAATACCACCTCCCAAGACCGCCCCTTTAAGATCCGCTCCACAGACCACGGCCGTTTCCCAATTCACCAACGGCACACTTGTGAGCGTCCTTGGAACGGGATATGCGTCATATCCGGCGCGACAAGCGCCGTTCCATTCGTTTTTTTCCCCCTGCACCGTCGAGACGAGCTCTGAACGGCGCCATCGTTTCCATGGAAATCGGGGTGTGGACCAAGCGTGCAAACATGCACGCTTCGCACACTTAAAAGCCCCAGCATGCACAGCGCGGGAGGATATATGACTACAAAGACCGACTCGCCAGCGACATCCACAAGTGAGAGTTGCGACGTCACTATAAAATATACGTACTGGTTCACCTCACCTACAACTATGCTACATGAAACTCTTCATAAACTACGCTAAACATGTGTGACGGTAGCCGTAACGGCATAGTTCACGGCACCTGTATTACCGTTGACATGCTTTTCCCCTTACACTTCTATATTTCCTGTGCTGTTGTAATGCTGGATATTCTACAGTGTCGCCATGTCCAGCGTTTACTCTAAGCTGCGCACTGCTCGCACATTCTCAGCGCACAAGAAAACTTGTGCAGCGCACTGTAAACCAGGGATGAAAGAGCTTTTAGCGAATCTCCACTTTTTATTCAGCCGCGGGGTCATTTTTTTTATATCTGCAAAGTGCGTGCCGCGCGGGGGGCATTTCGGATGTGGAGTTAGTGTGTTTGCTCAGACATTAAAAATTAGGGGGAACATTGGCCATGTCCCAATTCCAAGTATTACTAGTCGCAATAGTATAATATTTTTGTCTTTAGGGAACAAGGAGCAGACCACCCGGCTCATTGAGCTGAGGCGGGACCTGTTCCATTTTGCAGACGCCCATGTGAGAAACGTAGTGCACTAAGGACAGAGCGAGTGTGCGCCGTCTCGACGACAGACCGAGTGCACACTCACAAGCGTGCCGTCGCTGAATTGGGAAACGGCCCACCCCTTTAACTCCACAGACCGCCCCTTTAACTCTACAGACCACCCCTTTAAGACCCGCTCCACAGACTGCCCCTTTAACTCCACAGACCTTCCCTTTAACTGTCCCCTGATGCACCTGTTCCATCCTTAGGGAGTTTGCCAAAGAGCGAGAGCGAGTGGAAAACCGGAGCGAGTTCCTGAAGCTCCGGAGGCAACAGCAGATCGAGAGAGAACTGAACGGATACCTGGAGTGGATCTGTAAAGCAGGTGTGTGTGTATGTGTGTGTGTGTGCGTGCACGTGAGTGTGTGTGTGTGTGTGTGTGTGTATGTGTGTGTGCGCATGTGTGTGTGTGTGTGTACACACACATTACACTGGATTTTATATATTTTTAAATGTTGTTATTGTATTGATCCTTTGATTTGTTTGTCAAGACTTTTCCATAAATGAACTCCTTTCACAGCGACACTTCGATCAATAACCTCGCTTCTGAATCTGGGTTTTTTAAACATGTCGGTTCCTTTTAAATTGTAGTTCTTGTTCTCGGCTCAAACAGTTTTGAATATTTACAGGAAACACTGCACTTTGCTTTAACATGACTTTGAGGAGATTTAATTCAACAAAATATTTAATGTGATAGTATCGAAATCGGTATTGGAACAGAAACATCTGGATCGGTGCATCGCCGCTGGAAAACAGCTGTTTACAAAGTCAGTTTTTGTTCAGGATCGTCCGTTTGACCTTTGACGTTTCTTTGACATATGTTCTTTTATTTTCACGTGAACATTCGAACACTTCACCTGACTCGTGCTGTTTTCACAGAGGAGGTGATTCTGGCCGAAGAAGATGGAACGGGAAACTTTGACGGTGAGAATGTGTTTGTAGTTTGGATTTCTGTGGAAGGGTATCTTCACATCGCTGTAGGGACGAGTATCGTCACATCGCCGTAGGGAGGTAGAGATCGGATGACAATGGTGAAGAAAACAAAGAAACCCACGGCAAATAAACTGCCAATATTTGTGCCAATTTGGATTATTTTCCTCAAATTATATTATTTAAATTTTTCCAAAAAAAAACACAGCCCTTTTTACCAAACACTGCTGGAGTCACATTTGTGTTCTGTTAAATCTTTAAAAAGCAGGTCGGCCAAAACTGAATGTGACTGATATGCAAAATAGGGAAAATATCGTCCCGATTCACAGTGGAGGAAACAAATATTTGATGATTTGCTGATTTTGAAATGAACAGTCTATAATTGTAATGGTTTATTTTAACATTGGAGACAGAAAATCAAAAAGAAAATCCAGAAAATCACGTTATAGAAAATACATTTATTGATTTGCATTTCATTGTGTGAAATAAATATTTTATCCCTGACCAACCATGAAGAGTTCTGCTCCCACAGACCAGTGAGACTCCGAATCCACTAGTCACCTGAATCAGACTCCTGTTTTAAGGAGTCGCCTGTATAAAAGACTCCTGTCCACAGAATCAGACTCCAAACTGTCCAACACGGGAAAGACCAAAGAGCTTCAGAGGACCTCAGGAACCAGGCTGTAGATCTACTTCAGGGACCAGACTGTAGATCTACTTCAGGGACCAGACTGTAGATCTACTTCAGGGACCAGATTGTAGATCTACTTCAGGGACCAGACTGTAGATCTACTTCAGGGACCAGATTGTAGATCTACTTCAGGGACCAGACTGTAGATCTACTTCAGGGACCAGACTGTGGACCTGCACGAGGACTGGGCCACAAAACCATCAGCAAGAAGCTGGTGTTAAGGAGACAACTGTTGGTGCAATTGTTCAAAAATGTAAGATGCGTGAAGAGTCCCTCAGTCGTCCAGGTAGAATCCATGATAAACGGAGAAATTCAATTTGTCAACTGGACAAAGTTTGTTTGGTCGAAAACGTTTCGTCGCTCATCCGAGAGGCTTCGTCAGTTCTGGTTCGAGTGCTGGTTAGACCCTGTTTATATCTCGCTGCAGGGAGGAGCTCACTACACTGAAATAGCTCTGAAACTATCTCAACTAATCTGTCTCTTTTGTTTTTCAAATTTCTCTGGCGTCTAATTTAGCCTCCCTATTCAAGCCTAACAACCCTCTCCACCCCTCTGCCCTGGCTTGTCTGCCCTAATGTTTCTTTGTCTGTTTTTGACTTGGTTTGAGAATCGAATTATAAATGGGAGACAAGTTATGTCTAACTCCCCCATTTCTGTTCAACGACGGATTCTCTTTTTTGACAAAAATTGCCTCTTTAACTCCCCTCTCAAACCAGTTATTTTCCCTGGCTAAGATCTGAACCTCACTGTCCTCAAACGAATGGCCCGTGGCTCATCCGAGAGGCTTCGTCAGTTCTGGTTCTAGTGCTGGTTCTAGTGCTGGTTAGACCCTGTTTGTATCTAGCTGCAGGGAGGAGCTCCCTACACTGAAATAGCTCTGAAACTATCTCAACTACACTAAACACTTTAAGACAAAAACTCGTCCACCCAAAGGACAAAACACCGAGCCACAAACAAAGCAATGTGGTCTACTCCATTCAGTGTAGTGAAGACTGCAGTGAGCGCTACATTGGAGAAACCAAACAGCCACTTCACAAGAGGATGTACCAACACAGGCGGGCGTGCCAGAGTGGACCGTCATCTGCCGTACATCTTCACCTAGAAGCCACGGGCCATTCTTTTGAGGACAGTGAGGTTCAGATCTTAGCCAGGGAAAAGAACTGGTTTGAGAGGGCGGTTAAAGAGGCTATTTTTGTCAAAAAAGAGAATCCGCCGTTAAACAGAAATGGGGGAGTTAATAATAATAATAATAATAATACATTTTATTTATAAAGCGCTTTTCAAGACACTCAAAGACGCTGTACAAGAGGTAAAATCAGTAATAAAACAAGTAACAAAACAATAAACAATCAGAAAAACATTAAACATTAAGAAACATTAAAAGCAGTTTTAAAAAGGTGAGTCTTGAGCAATTTTTTGAAGGTGGGGAGGTCAGAGCAGTCACGGAGAGGTTGTGGGAGTGAGAAGGCTCTGTCACCCCAGGTTCGGAGCTTGGTCCTGTAGGGGAGGGACAGGAGGTTGGTGTTGGAGGAACGGAGGGAGCGGGATGGGGTGTGGCGGTGCAGAAGGTCAGAGAGGTATGATGGGGCCAGGTTATGGAGGGCTTTGTAGGTCATGAGGAGGACTTTGAATTGGATACGCTGAGGGATGGGGAGCCAGTGGAGGTTTTGGAGGACAGGAGTGATGTGGTCTCGGGAGCGGGTGTGGGTGAGGAGGCGGGCAGCAGAGTTTTGAATGTATTGGAGTTTGTTGAGAGTTTTGGAGGGTAGACCATAGAAAAGGCTATTGCAGTAGTCAATTCGAGAGGTGATGAATGCATGAATGAGTGTTTCGGCAGCAGAGAAAGAAAGGGATGGGCGGAGTCGTGCAATGTTTTTGAGATGAAAGAAAGCAGTCCGGGTTATGTAGTTTATGTGTTGTTGGTATGAGAGTGTGGTGTCAAAAAGAATGCCAAGGTTTCGGATGAGTGGGGATGGAGTGAGGGTTGTGTTGTCTATGGTCAGGCTGAAGTCTTGAGTGGATTTGGTGATGTTTTTGGGGCCAATAATGATTAAGTCAGTTTTGTCACAGTTTAGTTGTAGGAAATTGTGTTGCATCCAAGTTTTGATTTCAGAGAGGCAGTGGGTGAGGGAAGAGTGAGTTAGACATAACTTGTCTCCCATTTATAATTCGATTCTCAAACCAAGTCAAAAACAGACAAAGAAACATTAGGGCAGACGATCCAGGGCAGAGGGGTGGAGAGGGTCGTTAGGCTTGAATAGGGAGGCTAAACTAGACGCCAGAGAAATTTGAAAAACAAAAGAGACAGATTAGTTGAGATAGTTTCAGAGCTATTTCAGTGTAGTGAGCTCCTCCCTGCAGCTAGATATAAACAGGGTCTAACCAGCACTAGAACCAGAACTGACGAAGCCTCTCGGATGAGCGGCGAAACGTTTTCGACCAAACAAACTTTGTCCAGTTGACAAATTGAATTTCTCCTTTTATCAAAAATGTAAGAAATACAAAATGACCTTCAGTCGACCTCGGTCTGGAGCTCCACACAAGATCTCACCTCGTGGGGTTTCAATGATCATCAGAACAGTGAGAAACCAGCCTAGAACTACATGGGAGGAGCTGGTCAAAGATCTCAAGGCAGCTGGGACCACAGCTCAACTCAACTCGCCGTGTTTGGAGGAAGAGAAATGCTGCCGATGACCTCAAGAACACCATCCCCACCGTCAGGCATGGAGGTGGAAACATTCTGCTTTGGGGGTGTTTTTCTGCCAAGGGCACAGGACAACTTCACCACATCAACGGGAGGATGGGCGGAGCCATGTACCATTAAAATCCTGAGTGACAACCTCCTTCCCTCCACCAGGAAACTGAAAATGAGTCGTGGACGGGTCTTCCAACATGACAATGACCCAAAACAAACAGCCAAGGAAACGAAGGTGTGGCTGAAGAAGAAGCACATGAAGGTCCTGGAGTGGCCCTGTCTCCAGACCTGAACCCTGTAGAAAACCTGTGAAGGGAGCTGAAGATCCGAGTCGCCAAGAGACACGAAACCTCAAAGATTTAGAGATGATCTGCAGAAAAGAGTGGACCAAAACTCCTCCTGATATGTGCACAAACCTGGACATAAACTACAAGAAACATCTGACCTCTGATGCAAACAAGAGTTTTGTAGCAAGTCTTTTTTGGCTGGAGGGTTATTTCACTCAGTGAAATGCAAATCAGTTTATATATTTTCTTATTTTCTGGATTTTCTTTTTGATATTCTGTCTCACATTGTTAAAATAAACCTAACATTAAAATGATAAACTTTGTCAGTGAACAAACCTACAAAATCAGCAAATCATCAAATACCTTCCTCCACTGTATCGGTCTCTCTCGAGTGAAGAGAAATACTGTGTCCTCCTTCAATCAAACAAAATGAGAAAGGCCATGGTCCAGGGTTAGGGTCCAGGGTTCAGGGTTTAATGTTCAGGGTCCAGGGTTTAGGGTTTAGGGTTCAGGGTTCAGGGTCCAGGGTTCAGGGTTTAATGTTCAGGGTCCAGGGTTTAGGGTTCAGGGTTCAGGGTCCATGGTTCAGGGTTTAATGTTCAGGGTCCAGGGTCCAGGGTTTAGGGCTTAGGGTTCAGGGTCCAGGGTTAGGGTCCAGGGTTCAGGGTCCAGAGTTTAGGGTTTAGGGTTCAGGGTCCAGAGTTTACGGTTTAGGGTCCATGGTTCAGGGTCCAGGGTTCAGGGTTTAATGTTCAGGGTTCAGGGTTTAGTGTTCAGGGTTCAGGGTCCAGGGTTTAGGGCTTAGGGTTCAGGGTCCAGGGTTAGAGTCCAGGGTTCAGGGTCCAGAGTTTAGGGTTCAGGGTCCAGAGTTTACAGTTTAGGGTTCAGGGTTAGGGTCCAGGGGTAAGGGTTCAGGGTCCAGGGCTTAGGGTTTAGGTTCCAGAGTTCAGGGTCCAGAGTTTAGGGTTTAGGGTTCAGGGTCCAGAGTTTAGGGTTTAGGGTTCAGGGTCCAGGGTTCAGGGTTCAGGGACCAGGGTTCAGGGTTTAGTGTTCAGGGACCAGGGTTCAGGGTCCAGGGTTTAGGGCTTAGGTTTCAGGGTCCAGGGTTTAGAGTTTAGGGTTCAGGGTCCAGGGTTCAGGGTTCAGGGTTCAGGGTTTAGTGTTCAGGGTCCAGGGTTTAGGGCTTAGGGTCCAGGGTTCAGGGTCCAGGGTTTAGAGTTTAGGGTTCAGGGTCCAGGGTTTAGGGTTTAGGGTTCAGTGGGCGACCGTTGTTCAGCTGGTGGATCGTTTGTCGACATAAACATCATTGGTTGAGCGGACGGATCCACTGACCCACAGGTTAGTGGTGCGATTCCGTCTTCCACAGTCTTTGTGTCCTTGGGCAAGACACTTAACCCACCTTTCCCCGAATGTCTGTGTCTCTGAGTGTGACTGGGCAAAGCACTTTGAGGTCTTGGAGATTTCATGAAGTCCAGGGCCCGTCTGAGAGCATGACATCGTCACGCTCGAGAATCGGAAAAACACAAACAGGAAAAGAATTTGACCGTGAATAAATGACTCATAAATATGCGCCGTAACTTTGTCCTGGACATAAAAATGAAACTTGTGAAGTCTGCGCTGGGCCCGACAGATGGACCCGGCAGAACTTCCTGTGAGTTCTGACGCCGCGCTTTCGTTTTTTTTTTTGTTTTTTGTTTTTTCTTTGTCATTTTTGCCAAAGATTTCCTCAAACGTCGTCGAGTCCGGCTCGTTTTGGACGAGTCAGACTTTTATTTTTGTTACCGTGACGTGAGTGGAGGTGAGACCGATGCCACACAACACATTTAAAGCTGCACTGTGGAGCTTTTCTGTGGGAGAGACTGCCACCCGCTGGTCTCCATGGAGATTCTGTTGCTTTGTTTGGAATGTCGCACAGTGTGGCATTAAGAGACACGCAGGTGACACGGCTAAGTCAAGTTACAGGCCAGATCTGTGGAGAGACGACCCGATAAAAGTCCAGCGATCTGTCCTGGTTTAGTCCTGGTTTAGATCAGGTTTAGTCCTGGTTTAGTCCTGGTTTAGCTCTGGTATAGTCCTGGTTTTAGTCCTGGTTTAGTCCTGGTTTTGTCCTGGTGTAGTCCTGGTTTGTCCTGGTTTAGTCCTGGTGTAGTCCTGGTTTTGACCTGGTTTAGTCCTGGTTTAGTACTGGTGTAGTCCTGGTTTTGACCTGGTTTAGCCCTGGTTTAGTCCTGGTGTAGTCCTGGTTTTGACCTGGTTTAGTCCTGGTGTAGTCCTGGTTTTGACCTGGTTTAGTCCTGGTTTAGTACTGGTGTAGTCCTGGTTTTGACCTGGTTTAGCCCTGGTTTAGTCCTGGTGTAGTCCTGGTTTTGACCTGGTATAGTCCTGGTTTTAGTCCTGGTTTTGACCTGGTTTTGACCTGGTTTATTCCTGGTTTAGTCCTGGTTTAGTCCTGGTTTTGACCTGGTTTAGTCCTGGTTTAGTCCTGGTTTTGACCTGGTTTAGACCTGGTTTTAGTCCTGCTTTAGTCCTGGTTTAGTCCTGGTTTAGCCCTAGTATAGTCCTGGTTTAGTCCTGGTGTAGTCCTGGTTTTGACCTGGTTTAGTCCTGGTTTAGCCCTGGTGTAGTCCTGGTTTTGACCTGGTTTAGCCCTGGTTTAGTCCTGGTGTAGTCCTGGTTTTGACCTGGTTTAGTCCTGGTGTAGTCCTGGTTTTGACCTGGTTTAGCCCTGGTATAGTCCTGGTTTTAGTCCTGGTTTTAGTCCTGGTTTTGACCTGGTTTTGACCTGGTTTATTCCTGGTTTAGTCCTGGTTTTGACCTGGTTTAGTCCTGGTTTAGTCCTGGTTTTGACCTGGTTTAGACCTGGCTTAGACCTGGTTTTAGTCCTGCTTTAGTCCTGGTTTAGTCCTGGTTCAGCCCTAGTATAGTCCTGGTTTAGTCCTGGTGTAGTCCTGGTTTTGACCTGGTTTAGTCCTGCTTTAGTCCTGGTTTAGTCCTGGCTTAGCCCTAGTATAGTCCTGGTTTAGTCCTGGTGTAGTCCTGGTTTTGACCTGGTTTAGTCCTGGTTTAGCCCTGGTGTAGTCCTGGTTTTGACCTGGTGTAGTCCTGGTTTAGTCCTGGTGTAGTCTTGGTTTTGACCTGGTTTAGCCCTGGTATAGTCCTGGTGTAGTCCTGGTTTTGACCTGGTTTAGCCCTGGTATAGTCCTGGTTTAGTCCTGGTGTAGTCCTGGTTTTGACCTGGTTTAGACCTGGCTTAGACCTGGTTTTAGTCCTGGTTTAGTTCAGGCTTTGACCTGGTTTAGTCCTGGTTTAGTCCTGGTTTAGCCCTAGTATAGTCCTGGTTTAGTCCTGGTGTAGTCCTGGTTTTGACCTGGTTTAGTCCTGGTTTAGCCCTGGTGTAGTCCTGGTTTTGACCTGGTGTAGTCCTGGTTTAGTCCTGGTGTAGTCTTGGTTTTGACCTGGTTTAGCCCTGGTATAGTCCTGGTGTAGTCCTGGTTTTGACCTGGTTTAGCCCTGGTATAGTCCTGGTTTAGTCCTGGTGTAGTCCTGGTTTTGACCTGGTTTAGACCTGGCTTAGACCTGGTTTTAGTCCTGGTTTAGTTCTGGCTTTGACCTGGTTTAGTCCTGGTTTTAACCTGGTTTAGTCCTGGTTTAGACCTGGTTTAGTCCTGGTTTCGTCCTGGTTTAGTCCGGGTTTAGTCCTGGTTTTAACCCGGTTTGTTCTTGTGGTTGGTGCAGGTTCCAGACGGAGGCCGACGATCAAAACCAAAAACAACAAAACGGAGCTTCTGAACACGGAGGAGGGTGAGGACAACATGGGCGACGCCGTGGGTGAGGAGCCTAAAACCGCTCGTCTGACGCCAACTGGAGGCACTGCTCTGTCTGAACCTCTGTTACTCAAAAGACTAGACTTTAACCGTAGTTTTTACAAGCTCGCTAAACGCCACATTGAACACTTGTATTATTATATCCTTTTCGTGTTCTCTGTGTCACCACGATAATCGCTGAACATTCTGCCGCGCACATACATGCAGAACACCCCCAGCACCATGTCAGAGCAGAGAATCGACCGTTTCAGACGACGTCCACAGGAAACCCAGAAGGAGCAGCTCAGATGAGTCAGATGCATGTTTGAGATCTTGGCTTTAGTCCCTCATAGAAGTTCTCAGGTTCAGGTTGTCGGAATTTATTGTCCTGAATTTCAGCCATCCTTTCAGGAGCAGTGGGCAGCTCATGGGGCGCCCACCTCCTCCTCTCCTCCTCTCCTCCTCTTCTCCTCCTCTCCTCCCTCCTCTCCTCCTCCTCCATGATCTGGAGATTCTGTTGCTTTGTTTGGAATGTCGCACAGTGTGGCATTAAGAGACACGCAGGTGACATGGCTAGGTCGAGTTACAGGCCAGATCTATGGAGAGACGACCCGATAAAAGTCCAGTGATCTGTCCTGGTTTAGTCCTGGTGTAGTCCTGGTTTTAGTCCTGGCTTAGACCTGGTTTAGTCCTGGTTTAGACCTGGTTTTAGTCCTGGTTTAGACCTGGTTTAATCCTGGTTTAGACCTGGTATAGTCCTGGTTTAGTCCTGGTTTAGACCTGGTTTTGTCCTGTCTTAGCCCTGGTGTAATCCTGGTGTAGTCCTGGTGTAGTCCTGGTGTAGTCCTGGCATAGTCCTGGTTTTGACCTGGTTTAGTCCCGGTTTAGTCCTGGTTTTGACCTGGTTTAGTCCTGGTTTTAGTCCTGGTTTAGCCCTGGTTTTAGTCCTGGTTTTAGTCCTGGTTTAGACCTGGTTTAGTCCTGATTTAGACCTGGTATAGTTCTGGTTTTAGTCCTGGTTAGTCTCCTCCTCTTCTCCTCTGCTCCTCCTCTCCTCCTCCTCCACGATCTGGAGATTCTGTTGCTTTGTTTGGAATGTCGCACAGTGTGGCATTAAGAGACACGCAGGTGACATGGCTAGGTCGAGTTACAGGCCAGATCTGTGGAGAGACGACCCGATAAAAGTCCAGTTATCTGTCCTGGTTTAGTCCTGGTGTAGTCCTGGTTTTAGTCCTGGTTTTAGTCCTGGTTTAGTCCTGGTTTAGACCTGGTTTTGTGCTGCCTTAGCCCTGGTGTAGTCCTGGTGTAGTCCTGGTGTAGTCCTGGCGTAGTCCTGGTTTTGACCTGGTTTAGTCCCGGTTTAGTCCTGGTTTTGACCTGGTTTAGTCCTGGTTTTAGTCCTGGTTTAGCCCTGGTTTTAGTCCTGGTTTTAGTCCTGGTTTAGTCCTGGTTTTAGTCCTGGTTTAGCCCTGGTTTAGTCCCGGTTTTGACCTGGTTTTAGTCCTGGTTTAGTCCTGGTTTAGTCCTGGTTTTAGTCATGGTTTAGTCCTGGTTTATACCTGGTTTAGTCCTGGTTTAGTCCTGGCTTAGCCCTGGTTTAGACCTGGTTTAGCCCTGGTTTTAGTCCTGGTTTAGTCCTGGTTTAGACCTGGTTTAGCCCTGGTATAGTCCTGGTTTTAGTTCTGGTGTAGTCCTGGTTTAGACCTGGTTTAGTCCTGGTTTTGTCCTGGCTTAGCCCTGGTATAGTCCTGGTTTTAGTCATGACTTACACCTGGTTTAGTCCTGGTATAGTCCTGGTTTAGTCCTGGTGTAGTCCTGGTTTAGTCCTGGTTTAGACCTGGTTTAGTCCTGGGGGGCGCCCGGGATCCCTCCTCCATGATGTTATTGCTAGGTTTGGTCAGGACTGCCTTAGCTGAAGGAAGAACCCTTTTTATCCAGGAGACAAAACCCCAGGGAATCCAAAACCTGATCAGAACCAGGATCTCGCTGAAGCCGTCTGAGGTTCCTGACTCAGTGTTGGTTTTGTGTTTCTTCTCGTGTGTGTCTCAGGTTTCGCTCGGTCGAGTATAAAGAGCGGGAAAGATGGCTCCAACTACAGTAAGAAGGAGCGGCGGCTGAGGTTCTTCATCAGGAAGATCGTGAAGACTCAGGCATTCTACTGGACCGTGCTCTGCCTCGTGGGCCTCAACACCGTGTGTGTGGCGGCGGTGCACTACGACCAGCCCGAGCTGCTGTCCGACTTCCTCTGTCAGTACCAGACCTTCTGTCCGTCCGTCTGTCCATGAATCAATACATCTATCTATCTGTCTATTGATCTATCTATCTGTCTATCCATCACACACGTCTCCTCATTTGTCGCTTTTTCTGTTCAATCACTGTGTGTTAAACACCTTCTCTCCTCCTCCTTCTCGTCTCTTCTCTCCTCCTCTCCTCTCCTCCTCTACAGTCTATGCAGAGTTCATCTTCCTGGGCCTGTTCATGTCGGAGATGTTGATAAAGATGTACGGTCTGGGGATCCAGCCGTACTTCCACTCGTCCTTCAACTGTTTCGACTGCGTGGTGAGTCAGATGCCCTCCCGCTGTGTGTGTGTTCTCATGTGTGGTAAAAGGAGAAATTAAATTTGTCGACTGGACAAAGTTTATTTGGTCGAAGACGTTTCACAGCTCATCCAAGCTGCTTCTTCACTTCTGGTCAGACGCTGGTGGACACTGCTTATATCTGCCTGAAGGGAGGAGATAACTATACTCAGCAAAAATATAAACGCAACACTTTTGTTTTTGCTCCCATTTTTCATGAGATGGACCCAAAGATTCAAAATTCACTCCAGATACACAACAGTACCATTTCTCTCAAACATTGTTCACAAATCTGTCCAAATGTGTGACAGCGAGCACCTCTGCCCCGCCGAGACAATCCACCCCACCTCACAGGTGCGCCACATCAAGATGCCGATCCGACATCACGGCCAGTGCACAGGTGCGCCTTAGACTACCCACAATAAAAGGCCACCCCGAAATGTGCATTTTTTTTTTTTTTTGCTTTATTGGGGGTCTGGGGACTCAGAACCAGTCAGTATCTGGTGTGACCACCATTTGCCTCATGCAGTGCAACACATCTTCTTCACATAGAGTTGATCAGATTGTCAATTGTGGCCTGTGGAATGTTGGTCCACTCCTCTTCAATGGCTGTGCGAAGTTGCTGGATATTAGTGGGAGCTGGTACACGCTGTCGTATACGCCGGTCAAGCACATCCCAAACATGCTCAATGGGTGACATGTCCGGTGAGTATGCTGGCCATGCAAAAACTGGGACATTTTCAGCTTCCAAGAATTGTGTACAAATCCTTGCAACATGGGGCCGTGCATTATCTTGCTGAAACATGAGGTGATGTTCATGGATGTATGGCACAACAATGGGCCTCAGGATCTCATCACGGTATCTCTGTGCATTCAAAATGCCATCAATAAAATGCACCTGTGTTCTTCGTCCATAACAGCCTTTGAAGAGGAGTGGACCAACATTCCACAGGCCACAACTGACAATCTGATAAACTCTATGCGAAGAAGGTGTGTTGCACTGCATGAGGCAAATGGTGGTCACACCAGATACTGACTGGTTCTGAGTCCCCAGACCCCCAACAAAGCAAAAAAAATGCACATTTCGGGGTAGCCTGGGCAGTCTGGGGCGCACCTGTGCACTGGTCATGATGTCGGATCGGCATCTTGATGTGGCGCACCTGTGAGGTGGGGTGGATTGTCTCGGCGGGGCAGAGGTGCTCGCTGTCACACATTTGGACAGATTTGTGAACAATGTTTGAGAGAAATGGTAGTGTTGTGTATCTGGAGTGAATTTTGGATCTTTGGGTCCATCTCAGGAAAAATGGGAGCAAAAACAAAAGTGTTGCGTTTATATTTTTGTTGAGTGTACAATGAAATTACTATGAAACTATCACCTCTTTGTTTTCAGTTTCTGAAGAATGGTTCTGATAAACAAGACCCCAGACAGAAACTGAAACCAAAGAGTTGTGATAGTTTCAAAGTAATTTCAGTGTAGTTAGCTCCTCCCTTCAAGCAGATATAAGCAGTGTCCACCAGCACTCTAACCCAAGGGTCGGCAAACCGCAGCTCCGGAGCCCCATGCGGCTCTTTGATCCCACTGATGCGGCTCAGTACAGCGGTCCCTCGTTTATCACGGGGGGTTACATTCTAAAAATACCCCACGACAAGCGAAATCTGCGAAGTCGTCAGCTTTATATTTTACAATTCTTCTCCATGTTTTAACGCTGTAAATGCCTCACCACACACATTCTACACTTTTCTCACACTGGAATTAACATTTTCTCACATTTCTCTCTTGTTTAAACACTCAAACGTTCGTAGATTTTCAACAAAAAAAACAGTATTATAGAACAAAACCAAAGTGTATTTGGTGTGTATTTCACAGTTCTTATGACCGAGCCTCTTCGTCCTGGCGCCGCTTCGCTGTGGCGGGTTTTGTCGGGGAGAAACAAACATACAGCACTTCAGAGTCACACTGTGATCCAACATTTATATAAATCTGACAAACTGAACACATTCTGTACAGGAGACACGGAGGAGAATGACTGACAAATCAGCAAAGGTCTACAGTCCTTTAGCCAATCAGGACGGAGAAATGCACGCTAATACACTATAAAAAAAAAACTGGAATTAAAAAAATCCATGAACAGTGAGGCCACGAAAAGTGAACCATGATATAGCGAGGGACCACTGTATTTAATTCAAATGTATTTTATTTTAGTTCATTTTCAAAATGTAATTCTATGGCACAAAAGCAAAAAAGGCGTTATATGCAGTGTTATTTCATTTTAAATTTCAAAAGGGTTTTGTGGCTCCCAGTGTTTTCTTTACCGTGTGAAACGGGTCCAAACGGCTCTTTGAGTGGTAAAGGTTGCCGACCCCTGAGCTAGCCAGAACTGAAGAAGTAGTTTGGATGAGCTGCGAAATGTCTTCGACCAAATAAACTTTCTCCAGTTGACAAATTGAATTTCTCCCTTTACCGTGGATTCTACCTGTTTGTGCGTTCTGTAGGTGATCGTGGGCAGTATCTTTGAGGTGCTCTGGGCCACCATCAAACCAGGATCTTCATTCGGCATCAGTGTCCTGAGAGCTCTGAGACTCCTGAGGATCTTCAAGGTCACCAAGTAAGTCCTCCTGTCTGCTCCTCCTCTGGCTCTCCTTCTGCTCCTCTCACTCTGCACCTCCTCCTCTCACTCTCCTCCTCTCTTTCAGATATTGGGCTCCTCTGAGGAACCTGGTGGTGTCTTTACTAAACTCCATGAAGTCCATCGTTTCTCTTCTGTTCCTCCTCTTCCTCTTCATCGTCGTCTTCGCTCTGTTAGGGATGCAGCTCTTCGGTGGACAGTACGCACTTTCAAGTTCACTTTCACGTTTGCTTTCACGTGTCCGGCGTTACAGAGAGGACCGTGATCCATGTTCTTAGTTAAAATGCAGGGTTGTAGGGAGCATGATCTGTATTATTCAGGTGGGCAGAGCTACAGTTAATTGGAGATTTAAAGTCCAATGCGATCAATAGGACTGTCTGTGACCTCTGATGCCGTCCGAGAGTATGACGTCATCGCAGACTCTGAAAACCGCCGACCCAGATGCACCGTCGCCGTTTTAACTCTCGTCTTTGTGTTTTTTTAGGTTTAATTTCGAAGCTGGGACTCCTCCGACCAACTTTGACACCTTCGCCGCAGCCATCATGACGGTCTTTCAGGTATTCCACGTACTCAGTGTCGTCACGATATGCACATCTCAAACTCGATTTCGACACTAAAGAACAGATTCGATACTCGATACTGATCCCACGATGAGAATAATAACACTCTTTTTTTTAGTCGATAGAACTTTTACTATTCCCATGTGTCCTTTTACCTGTGTACTCCCTCAGTGGTCAGGCGGGTTCCGTAGTCGTCCATGGGTGTGTACTTGGGTCATTCCAGAATTGGAGGACATTTTGGCTTTAAAATTCTTGAAAAATAAACCTTCTCTTTTCTGATTTTCTGCTACATATTCACAGTGGTGAAAGTAGTTTTCATTTCTTACAGGTGCTATAATGTCCAGTGCATCACTTTACTGTTTTTTTTTTTAAACACTCGTTTTACTCGTTTTTATTTAAATTGATTACCCTACTTGCTGTCTTGTCTTATTAGCACATCTTACCATTATTTTGCAAACGATTGTTTTTGCGGTTTGAACATGGATGAATTTGAAAGCTTCAGTCAATGCACAGCACTGTAAATGAAGCAGCTGCTGACGCATGTCACAGATTCTATAACTACTTTAAACCTGCTATTGTCTTCATCAAAGCTGGTCAAAAATGACATATTGTGCATAGATCTGTTTTCTTATTAAACAGCGAAAATGACTAATTTACTAAGTGTTTTTAGTCAGCATAAACCCTCTCTTCCAGGTGCAGGCAGCGCGCCGGCCTTAAATCTTCTACCAGTGCGCAGCACCGCCTCACAATGGTTTAGGCTACTTTCACGGCTACAGTCAGATAAGTTTTGACAATCCTTAACAGACTGCAGATATCTCTGCACGAGAGTTTCGGGTAGCTTTCAGTTATTCTCGAATGGCATAGTGTGGTTGTTTGTGTTTTCTACTTAAATAGCGCACCTTACTATTTTTTTCAAATGTGGGTTTTGGCCACCATTAACCATATTCTCTTAGTGGTGCTGCGTACCGGCTGTGAATTTTATACCGGTGCTGTGTTCCGGTACACACCGCTTTACTTTCACCACTGCATATTCATCAGTAATAAACTATCAAATGCTTGATTAGCTCAGCTTACGGATCAATGGTACAATTTTTATTACATGATTTATATGCTTGAAACCAAGACTAAACTGGGACTAAACTGGGACTAAACCAGGTCTAAACTGGGACTAGACCAGGTCTAAACCGGGACTAAATCAGGTCTAAACTGGGACTAGACCAGGTCTAAACCGGGTCTAAACTGGGACTAAACCAGGTCTAAACCAGGTCTAAACCAGGACTAAACCAAGTCTAAACTGGGACTAAACCAGGTCTACTCCTCACCCTATCTCTAAGGGAGCGTCCAGCCACTCTGTGGAGGAAACTCATTTTGGCCGCTTGTATCGGCGATCTCGTCCTTTCGGTCATTACCCAGAGCTCATGACCATAGGTGAGGGGAGGAACGTAGATCGACGGTAAATTGAGAGCTTTGCCTTTCGTCTCAGCTCCTTCTTCACCACAACAGTCCGGTACAGCGACCGCATCACTGCCGACGCTGCACCGATCCACCTGTCAATCTCACGCTCCATCCTCCCCTCACTCGTGAACAAGACCCCGAGATACTTGAACTCCTCCACCTGAGGAGGAGTTCACACGTGTCAGTATTTAATCTGAAGGACTTCTGTCGTTGCATTTTTTTTTTTTTTTTGCTTTATGCTCATTTTCAAGGATGGTTTCTGTATTTTAGCTAACAGAAAAAGACAGTATATTACTGTTGGTGGGTAACAAACTGGCCAAAATAGGGACAATTGGGACATTTCTTGTGTTAAACTGGGACAAAGCAGTGGTTTTGGAGAAATCTGGGAGAACAAGGGACACAGGGTTCAAAACTGGGACTGTCCCGGATAACTTAAACTTATACTTCTGCTACAGCTCAAGATCAGAATCAGAATCAGAAAGGTTTTATTGCCATATGTTTGAACATGTTCACAACATTAGGAAATTGCTTCCGTACTTGGAGCGGAATAAAATAGAATAAAATAAAGTAGAAAAACTTAAATTAACAAATTTACAAGAATACAAGGATATAACAGTGCAGGTGCTTCTGAAGCTGTTCAGGAAAGGCTCATTTCTGCCCTGTCTATGGGACTTTTTTAGTATTGATACCTGTGAAAAATGAGGATGTAGTTTCGATACTTTCTACTACTTGATACTAGGGATGCACGATATATCGGCATTAACATCGGTATCGGCCGGTATCACAAAATTTAAACATATCGGTATCGGCCCGATGTGTAAAAGTGGGCCGATATTAACGACCGATATTTGTCAGTACAGTAATCCCTCGAATTAACGTGTTAACTTGTTTAAACACTCAAACCTTCATAGATTTTCAACAAAATGTATTAATAGTGAAGCGTGGGGGGGGGGGGATAGCGCAGCATGACCAGCGCGACACCGCACGTCCCACCCGGGGCTGCGAGCACGAGACCCGTGTCCAAACCGTGCCTCCTCCTCAGGACCGTGGACGTGGTCCTGAGGCACGCAGTCCGAGCACATCAAACCTCGACATGAACGAACGCAAGAGCCGCACGAAACCAGGCAAAGAGCCGTACGCCGTGGTTTAATCCTGGTTTAGACCTGGTCCAGTCCTGGTTTAGTCCAGGTTTAGTCCTGGTCTAGTCCCGGTCTGATCTTTGTCTGGTCCTGGTCTAGTTCCAGTTTCATCTATAACATCAATCAGCAAAGGTCCCTTAGCCAATCAGGACGCAGAACACAATGTTACACTATTTTTAAAAAATTGAAATTAAAAAAAAAACTTTTGAAAATAAAAGAAGACATTCAAAAATTAATTTTGCATGATTTTCAGTCTGTATTAAATGTTATCTCAGAATAAAAAATTAAAAATATCGATATCGGTTAATATCAGTATTGGCCGATAGCAGCAACATTAATATTGGATATTGGTATCGGCTAAAATGTTCACATCGGTGCATCCCTACTTGATACTAAATGTAGTTGAAGATGATCCTTCTGGTTGGAGCGTGTTGTAGAAAGACTCTGAGCTCTTATATCCTTAAAAGTTTTTAAATCAAAAGTTCAAAACCTCAGAACGTGCCACAGTAACGTGTCAAAATGTTGCTTCTTGGCTCCTGGACTCCCCTGAAAAAGGTTTTTAATCTCTATGGGCTTACTTTCCTGGTTAAATAATGTGTGTAACTTTCCTGTTTGAGGGTTCATCAAACGCTTTTCTCCATGGAGATGTTATTGCTTTGTCTGCAATGTTCCGCAGTATGGCATTAAACCTTTCTATGTTCACCGAGACCAAACCAAACCAAGTTCCAGGTCGGTCACAGTCAGAATGTCTGTTTTTCTAGGTATTTTTGAGCTAATGTAAGGTAGAGTGGTTTAATGTCACACTGTGGAACATTCCAGGCAAAGGAATGGCACCTTTAAATAAAAGTAAAATAAAAGCTGTTCTAAAAGGCTGTGGTCCTCTGGTGTTTTCGTGTTTAGATCCTGACCGGAGAAGACTGGAACGTGGTGATGTACAACGGCATCCAGTCTCAGGGAGGAGTCAACGACAAAGGGATGATCTTCTCCATCTTCTTCATCGTGCTCACGCTCTTCGGGAACTGCATCCTCCTCGTTTAAATGAAGGTCGTTTTCACACCTGCCTTGTTTGGTTTGTTTAAATCGAACCAGAGTTCGTTTGCTCCTTCGATTCGGACCTTTTGGGCTGGTGTGAATAAAAACCAAAAATCTCGATCCGGAGCAAACAAGCGAACCGAGACCACCTAAACAGCTCGGTCTCGGCACGGTTCCATTCGAATCCTGGTGCGGTTCGTTTGAGGTGAGAATGCAGACCGGACTCGATCCGACACAAGTTGGCTTTTTGTACTTAAAGAAGAATTAACGTTTTTTTACAATCTGAGCCTTATTTCGGTAATAAAACAAGTTGTTTTACTCACCCATAGCATTTTGGTGTCATATGGAGCATTTCCGGAGATGTTTTAGTTTAGCGATATCCGTAATGTGAGTTCTCGGGGCAAATGTTTGCGGTCTCCAAATAACACAAACTTTAGCACTTTTCAAATCATAGAAGCTCAATGTCTTAGTCTACGATTTCGTTTGAGTCAGAAGTGCCTCTAATCCGAGATTTATCCATAGTTTGGAGTAGATGAGGAGGACAGTCGCATGTGCTCAGTCACAGCTGATTTCGCTCTCAGCTCTCGGGACCCAAACATGAAAGGCAAAGCTGTAAGACGTTTGGACCATCGTGTTTGCAGTACCCACTTCAGTCAGGATGATTTTTTACCAGCAAAGGAAAAGAAAGAAGGCCAGCAGATTCAGCGCACGATTCTGAGAAGTAATGTGAAACCGATGGCTGTTCTCTGGTGCTCCTAAAACTGTCTCCGCTTCATTCTTTCTGTATCCATTCTGTCTCCTCATCCGTATACTCCTCTTCAGTCCTCAGTCCTCCATAAGTCCTCTTCAGCCTCAAAGTCCCAATCTTCTGCCATGTGTCACTCGCAACAGAAAAGTTCTGAGTGTCTTCTTATCTGCAAATTAGCTGTGACTCCGCACATGTGCATCATCATCTACTCGAAACTATGGATAAATCTCGGATTACAGGCCACTTTTGACTCAAACGAAAGTGTAGACTAAGACATTGAGCTTGAAAAGTGATAAAGTTTGTGTTATTTGGTGACTGCAATCGCCTGCCCCACTCACATTAACGGATATCGCTAAACCACAACATCTACGAAACTGCTCCAAATGACACCAAAGTGCTATGGGTGAGTAAAACAGCTTGTTTTATTACAGAAATAAGGTTCAGATTGTAAAAAACGTTAATATTGCTTTAAAACAACTTGAACCAAGTTGAACCAAAGTGCTTTACAACAAGGAATACCAGAGGAACCGCAGGAACCTCACCAGACACAGGGAGAGCATGCAAACTCCACTCAGAGAGGCCCAGAGTCGACCTTCTTGCTGTGAGGCAAAAGTACTTAACAACAGGGCTCATACTGTGTGTGTTGGTCAGATTTTCTCTGTACTTTTCTTTCTTTTTTCCTCTGTATTTCGTTTGTTCCTGACGTTTGAACCTCAGACACTCTGCTCAACGTGTTCTTGGCCATCGCTGTGGACAATCTGGCCAACGCTCAGGAGCTCACCAAGGTACAGACCACGCCCCCTTCACCTGACCACACCCACTCCACCTGACCACGCCCCTTTCACATGTGCCTGACCACGCTCCTTCACCTGAACATACCCACTCCACCTGACCACGCCCCTTCACCTGTGCCACTAACCACGCCCCCTTCATCTGTGCCTGACCACGCCCCCTTCACCTGACCACGCCCCTTTCACCTGTGTCTGACCACGCCCCTTCACCTGTGCCACTAACCACGCCCCCTTCGTCTGTGCCTGACCACGCCCCCTTCACCTGACCACGCCCCTTTCACCTGTGTCTGACCACGCCCCTTCACCTGACCACGCCCCTTCACCTGATCACGCCCCTTCACCTGATCACGCCCCTTCACCTGTGCCACTAACCATGCTCCCTTCATCTGTGCCTAACCACGCCCCTTCACTTGACCACGTCCCTTTCACCTGTGCCTGACCACGCCCCCTTCACCTGAACATACCCCCTTCACCTGACCACGTCTCCTTCACCTGTGCCACTGACCACGCCCCTTCACATGACCATGCCCCTTTCACTTGTGTCTGACCACGCCCCCTTCACCTGAACATACCCCCTTCACCTGAACATACCCCCTTCACCTGACCACGTCCCCTTCACCTGTGCCACTGACCACGCCCCCTTCACCTGAACATACCCCCTTCACCTGACCACGTCCCCTTCACCTGTGCCACTGACCACGCCCCTTCACATGACCACGCCCCTTTCACTTGTGCCTGACCACGCCCCCTTCACCTGACAACGTCCCTTCACCCACATCTTTCAACCTTTAAACTGACCCCGAAGCTAAGCCACACACGCTAATGCTGCTTTCACTTGACTTCTGTGTCTTTTGTTTTTAATGACCCAAAACAGCAAACATACAAAGACACACATACAGCATGCGTACAGAGTGATACACTGGTCTGTTTTACGTCACTGGAGAAAGTTGAGCTTGTCTCCCCTTGCAACAGAACCCATGGGGATTCCCCTCTTTTATTTCTCAAACCCCCCCTCAAAAAAAAACGACTTCACATTTTCTAAAGCCGGTGTTGTGTTTTTAGGATGAGGAGGAGCAGGAGGAGGCGGCCAGTCAGAAGACGGCTCTGCAAAAGGCCAAAGAGGTCGCAGAGGTCAGCCCCCTGTCAGCTGCCAACCTGTCGATCGCTGCGTGAGTCTCAACACAACACCACACTTTACCACTGGATATACACTACTGGTTGTATGAGGTTTTCTGCGTTAGAAAAAATCAGAGCTCAAACAGGTGATTTTGAACAAGGAAACTTATTGACGTCAGCTCGAAAAAAGAAATGCAAATGCAGCTCCACCCCCGTCTGTCTGTACTCAGCGTCTCTGTAAATCACGCCCAGAGAGTTTGGACTGCGGAGGAGCTACGCAATGCGAAATGCGTTTTTTTATTTGCCTGGAGGAACTTGCGAGTGTTTCTAGGCTCCGAAGTCCTTTATCTGAGCCTGTGGATATCTGAAACAGCAGTGGTTTAATTTTATTTTCTGTGGAAATGTGTTTATTTTTCAATGGAATGCTTCTCATCTCTCCCTCCGCGCAAAAACACGGAAGTGGGTCAGAGCGCACAGGCACAGCTGAAAAGGAAAGAGTGGAGAGTTTGGCCACCCCCCCACCCGCTACTATAGGCCATCTCTGTCCTCCTCATTTGCATTCAAGCAACAACGCCCATAATGGAGTGTTCCAGAGTGACATTTATGACTCTTTCTCATCTTATCTCTGTTTCTCATGCACTGAGTGTTGATTTTGAAGAAGGATTCATTTACAGTATTAGGGAACCATTAAGGAGCCATATAAAAGCATCAAGAAGTACCATGTCATGGGACCTTTAAAATAAACTAGAATTAAACAGTCTCTGGTAAGTTTCATGGACGCAAAGTTTGAGATAAATCTGCATCACTGAATCTAAAACAAGTTCAGTGTCGCAGGGGAAAACAGTAACGGATTGTAGTTTCTTTCAAACATTTATTGCCTAAATTTAAGATATTTTTGACTAGTTGAGTCATGAAAGAAATATACTGTATGTAAGTCGATCATGAACCTGCGAACAAGATGAATAACCTGATATAAGTTTTAAAATCTTGGCCAGATCTGGTCATTTCAGTGGTCGTCAACAGCCTCCCTGTCCTGGAGGGAACATTGCTGGAAGAATATTATTAGATATTTTAAAACCTTCAGGGAGCCAACAAGTTATCATGCTGGAGGTGGTTCTGAGGAGGGGAATCATTACCACAGATCCTGCGCTTGCCCCAAATTAAAAAGGTTTTGGAGTAACCTTTGGAGTAAATTTACCATTTAATTTCGAAACTCTGTATTTAGGTAGGGTTACTTTTCTGGAACGGAGAAGTGATAAGAAGTTGTTACAAGCAAAAAGAACATCACAAAAAAATGCCTAACCCTGTTTCACCTTCAGTGGACGGGGCTGGAGTGACATCATTTCTGACATTTTCAAGATGGAAAAGCTTAAAGATCCCATGACATGGTACTTCTTGATGCTTTTATATGGCTCCTTAATGGTTCCCTAATACTGTAAATGAATCCTTCTTCAAAATCCAAAAGTGCATGAGAAACAGAGATAAGCTGAGAAAGAGTCATTTTCCTCACTCAGAACACTCTATAATGGGCGTTGTTGCTTGAATGCAAATGAGGAGGAAAAAGCTGGCCAATTGTAGAAGGTGGGGGCGTGGCTAAACGCTCCGCTGTCTCTGGCCGTTTCCCAATTCACCAACGGCACACTTGTGAGCGTCCTTGGAACGGGATATGCGTCATATCCGGCGCGACAAGCGCCGTTCCATTCGTTTTTTTCCCCCTGCACCGTCAAGACGAGCTCTGAACGGCGCCATCGTTTCCATGGAAATCGGGGTGTGGACCAAGCGTGCAAACATGCACGCTCCGCACACTTAAAATCCCCAGCATGCACAGCGCGGGACTACAAAGACCGACTCGCCAGCGACATCCACAAGTGAGAGTTGCGACGTCACTATAAAATATACGTACTGGTTCACCTCACCTACAACTATGCTACATGAAACTCTTCATAAACTACGCTAAACATGTGTGACGGTAGCCGTAACGGCATAGTTCACGGCACCTGTATTACGGTTCACATGCTTTTCCCCTTACACTTCTATATTTCCTTTGCTGTTGTAATGCTGGATATTCTACAGTATCGCCATGTCCAGCGTTTACTCTAAGCTGCGCACTGTTCGCACATTCTCAGCGCACAAGAAAACTTGTGCAGCGCACTGTAAATCAGGGATGAAAGAGCTTTTTATTCAGCCGCGGGGTCATTTTTTTATATCTGCAAAGTGCGAGCCGCGCGGGGGGGGGTTCATTTCGGATGTGGAGTTAGTGTGTGTTTGCTCAGACACATTAAAAATTAGGGGGAACATTGGCCATGTCCCAATTCCAAGTATTACTAGTCGCAATAGTATAATATTTTTGTCTTTAGGGAACAAGGAGCAGACCACCCGGCTCATTGAGCTGAGGCGGGACCTGTTCAATTTCGCAGGCGGCCATGTGAGAAACGTAGTGCACTAAGGACAGAGCGAGTGTGCGCCGTCTCGACGACAGACCGACGGCACACTCACAAGCGTGCCGTCACTGAATTGGGAAACGGCCTCTCTGTGCGCTCTCTGATCCATTTCCTTGTTTTTGCACGGGGGGAGAGAGTTGGAGTGTTCCATTGAAAAATAAACACATTTCCACAGAAAATAAAATTAAACCACTGCTGTTCAAAGGTCCAGAGGCTCAGATAAAGGACTTCCGAGCCTAGAAACACTCGGACGTGCCTCCAGGCAAATAAAAAAACGCATTTCGCATTGCCTAGCGCATTCACAGTCCAAACTCTCTGGGCGGGATATACAGGGACGCTGAGCGGAGACAGAGGAGGGGCTGGAGCTGCATTTGCCGATCTGACGTCAATAAGGTGCCTTGTCCGAACTCGCCCGTTTCAACACTGGTTTTGTGTAACGCAGAAAAGGACCGCAAATGCTCAGTTTAGACATTTCGCAACTTTTAGCCATGGGGGGGGGGGGATAAACAGGGTAGTGGAGCTCACATTAACGTTCAAAAACCTCAGAAAGTGAAAATTTCATGCCATGGGACCTTTAAACTTATTCACTAAACATTCAAAGAGACACATTTGATAGTATTTGGAACAAATGGATTAAGTACATCACCCCAACTAGAAAAGATTTCTTGTAACTTCTCCACTTCTGGTGAAGATTTGTTTTATTTTATTTTACACTGTATAATACAATGTTTTAGATGGTATTTCTGTTCTCGTAAGCTCCCCAGTTTTTGTAAATAGTTTAGCGTGGGTCTTTTTTTTGTTCTTGTTTTTGTTTCTTTTCTTTTTTTCATAATATACACTAAAAGTAGGAAAGATTATATTTGAATTGGAAATTTGTAATATGAAAATTTCTGCTCTTTCCAAAAAAAAAAAAAAAAATCTTGTCCAGATTGGAGAAAGTTTCTGATTTCTGTTCTAAATTTGTTCACATTTTATTGTGTGTTAAGCTGTAGAATTATGTTCCTAAATAGTGTCCCATTACTTTGAAGAGGGGGTAATATGCAAAAGTGATCTTTTATCTCTACCATGTTTGAATTCTGTCATCCACGCATGTTTGAGTAATTTAGCGATCTCTCCCGGACCCTATTCGAACCCTTGTTACAGTTACATTAGCTGTACGAATCTGTCCATCTTAAAGGAGAATTAACATTTTGTTGTTTTACTCACCCATAGCACTTTGGTGTCATTTGGAGCATTTCCGGAGACGTTGTAGTTTAGCGATATCCGTTAACGTGAGTACTCGGGGCAGGCGATTGCAGTCACCAAAATAACACAAACTTTATCACTTTTCAAATTACAGAAGCTCAATGTCTTAGTCTACACTTTCGTTTGAGTCAAAAGTGGCCTCTAATCTGAGATTTATCCATAGTTTCGAGTAGATGAGGAGGACAGTGCGCATGTGCTCAGTCACAGCTGTTTTCGCTCTCAGCTCTCGGGACCCACTTCAGTCACGACGATCTTTTACCAGCAAAGGAAAAGAAAGAAGGCCAGCGGATTCAGCGAACGATTCCGAGAAGTAATGTGAAACCGATGGCTGTTCTCTGCTGCTCCTAAAACTGTCTCCGCTTCATTCTTTCCGTATCCATTCTGTCTCCTCATCCGTATACTCCTCTTCAGTCCTCAGTCCTCCATAAGTCCTCTTCAGCCTCAAAGTCCCAATCTTCTGCCATGTGTCACTCGCAACAGAAAAGTTATGAGCGTCTTCTTATCTGCAAATCAGCTGTGACTCCGCACATGCGCACTGTCCTCCTCATCTACTCCAAACTATGGCTAAATCTCGGATTAGAGGCCACTTTTGACTCAAACGAAAGTGTAGACTAAGACATTGACATTCTTCTTCTTTGAAACGTGATAAAGTTTGTGTTATTTTGGTGACTGCAACGTCGTGCCCTGACCACTCGCGTTAGCGGATATCGCTAATCTAAAACATCTCGGGAAATGCTCCAAATGACACCAAAGTGCTATGGGTGAGTAAAACAACTTGTTTTATTACCGAAATAAGGCTCAGATTGTAAAAAAAAACCTTAGTTCTTCTTTAATACGTTCTGTTCTGTATTTTCAAAACAGTAAAAGGTGCAGATTTCTGATTCAGCGCTCACACTTTTGTTTAAATCCACAGGAAGGAGCAGCAGAAGAACCACGCCAAAGGAGGCAAGTCCGTGTGGGAGCAGCGCACGAGCGAGATCCGCAGACAGAACCTGATGACCAGCCGTGAGGCGCTGTACAACGAGCTGGAGCAGGAGGACTGGAAGGTGGGAGGGGAGGGTGAGCAGGTGAGCACCCCCCGAGCACAGGTACACAACTCTGCACTGCAAAAACACACCCGTCTGTGGAGGAAAAGGACTTCGGCTGCGTCCCATTCCTCTGTCTTACCCCTTCCCCTTTATCTACACCTTTGTCTCGCCCCTCGATACCGAGCTGAGGGCTCGGGGTACGAATGTTCCCCTAAGAAACGGGACACCGCTCGATTACCGTTTGCGTCATCGTCCCTCGCCTCTACCTGAGCTGCTACGTCTACAGAGGCGACAACAACTGACGCAAACGTAAACAAATGTCAAGGATTATCGGTATCACAGCTCAACAAAAAACTATCTTGTTTATACGTGAAAGTTCGATGAAAACGATAACGTCGGCTAAACAGACGCCGCGACAACAGTTCACTAAAAGTAACGTAGAACATAAGCGTCATAATTGTAAACCTGCTAAACCGTTAATCGATATTTACAACTGCTGAAAATACATTTATGAGACTCCTCGGCTGGTCCATGTGACGCTGCCATCCTGATCCCAAAAGTTCTGGTTTTGTTCTGGTTTAGTCCTGGTTTAGTCCTGGTTTAGTCCTGGTTTAGTCCTGGTTTAGTCCTGGTTTTGTTCTAATTTTGTTCTAATTTAATCCTGGTTTAGTCCTGGTTAAGTCCTGGTTTTGTTCTGGTTTTGTTCTGTTTAGTCCTGGTTTAGTCCTGGTTTTGTTCTAATTTAGTCCTGGTTTTGTTCTGGTTTAGTCCTGGTTTTCTTCTGGTTTAGTCCTGGTTTTCTTCTGGTTTTGTCCTGGTTTAGTCCTGGTTTAGTCCTGGTTTAGTCCTCGTTGTCCTGATCCTAAAACCTGCCTGAGCTTGTAGTCGTACCCCTTGGTTCCAAGTCTGGCCGAGAGCTTACTTCGTTTCAAGGGGTATGTAGCTCGAGGTCGTGGCCCTTGATCAAAATTAGAATCGGGACACCCCACCGTGCAAAACCGAGGAGTAGGGGTAAGACGAAGGGGTAAGACAGAGGAATGGGACGCAGCCTTGGCTTCTGACCATTTCACTAGATTTGGAGGTTTTATTAGCTGTCTAATACTTTAAAGTGCCCAAATTTCAGTATTTTCTTACACCTGGAGTTGTTTTGCTTCATTCACACATGTGTAACACACAAACAGATTTAGGCCGAGTTCTTCTTGGGAAGTGCTCCACTGTGTTTTTAAACTCCACACACCTTCACTAGAATAATTTGGATCATTTCAGCCCTGGCGTTTCCGATCTCGACTGAACTAAAGCTAAAAGGAGCTGTTCAAACTGTTGAAATCTACCACTTGATGACATCATGAGGTGGAACAGAGCGTTTGGAGCTTTGGAGATGTAGACAGGCGAATAATAAAGAGTTCTTCAAACATATGAATGAAACAAACACAACTCCAGGTGTGTTTTTGAGGAGGAAACATCTACTCAGACATTCAAACAAGGAAACAAGACTTCTACACTCAAGTCATTTTAACTCCTGTAGAGGTGTTGTGTTTTTGCAGTGCACCAGTCCAGTCTGCTCCTGAGATCCGAGACAGGGACCGACCCAAACGCTACAGAAAAGTTACACAGTGTTGCTTTATCGTGTTCTTTTACCCAAAGAATACCATTGTTTGCGTTGAGAATTGGGTTTGAATCTGATGTTTACTGCGTCACTCCAAACCGAAACTAAAAGCCAACACTTGTATTTGAAACACATCGGTGATCAGAATCAGAATCAGAATTAGAATCAGATTCTGATCACCGATGTGTTTCAAGTACAAGTGATGTGCGTGTGCATGGGCATGTCCGCGGTGCTTTTCTTCGGCACATTTTAAGAGTTTCGTTTTCACCATTTGAAGCTCTTTATAAACTGATTTTGAGTGTTTCACGTTTGGAAATGTGTCAAACATGCTTGGACGTTTTACTCAAAAACACAAAGTTTATAAAAGAAAAAAGCTTACAAATATTGAGACTTTGCAGATGTCATCAACTTTGGGGGTGTGATGCTAACTGAGGCACTGCTCTGTCTGGGGCGTTGTTAGACTTTAATCTGAGCTTTGTTTTAAAGGGATAGTGTTTTGTTTTTTTACGTGAATCTGTATGGGTTTCCTTCTAAAAGTGTCGTGCGGTAACACTGGCTTACCTCTGACAGTCTCGTCTCTCAGCCCAGTTCTGCTCGGGTTCTGGAGCTCATGAAAGTAGGTCCGATAAGTTTGCAGGGACACGAAATAAAGCTTGTTTTTCTTCGCAAAACAACATTACTCCAAAAAGTGATATACATTTCCGTCACAGACAGTTGTCCCAAAAAATCCAGCAGCCTAATTCGCATTCGCATATTTTCTCTAGATTCGTATCACTCCGCCCACGTTAGCTCTTTTAGCCTGTTCACTCGTAAGCGGATGGTTACGGCAGATGCGGTACGGCGACGGCGGATGTTTACAAGTGAACAGGCTAGGCTAGGCTACACGCGCTGTGATACAACTCCGAGAGAAAAGGGAAGCTGGATTTTTTTCGCACCACTGTCCTGACGGAAATATATATCACTTTTTGAACAAATGTTGTTTTGAGAAAAAAAACAAGCTTTATTTCGTGTCCCCGCGAACTTACCAGCTGTCAGTCACGCCCGTCTGTACGCCGGGAGATTCCAGACTCACGTATTCAGAAACCAGACAAATGAATGTTCAGGCTTCTGCTTTAAAAAAACACACTATCCCTTTAACACGGTCTGATCATAACGAACAGACTTACACCTTTTAGGTCGTTTTCACACCTGCCTTGTTTGGTTTGTTTAAAATAAACCAGAGTTCGTTTGTTCCTTTGATTCGGACCTTTTGTTCTGGTGTGAATAAAAACCAAAAGTCTCGATCCGGAGCAAACAAGAGAACCGAGACCACCTAAAAAGCTCGGTCTCTGCACGGTTCCATTTGAACTCTGGTACGGTTCGTTTGAGGTGAGAATGCAGACTGAACTCGATCCGACATAAGTTGGCTTTTTGTACTTAACGAGCTCCCGTCATATGTCGAGCATTATGGGAAACTGAGGCTGACGAAACTAAACTAAACAAAACGAGCCTTACTTACGTTTTGCATGAAGATCAAGAGTCAGAACTTGATGCTCACATGAGTTCTGTCCTCCGTAGTCGTCTTACCCTGTGTCTTCGTCGTTTGTAAATTGATTGTAAAATAGTGTAAACCTCACGATGCTGCTCAAACATTTGTGCGAACTGTAAAAACTGGGCAAACCATATCGCTATGACGACACTGAAAACAGCAACACCATTATTCTCCTCCTTCCGTGTTTGGACACGGCTCATTTCTGTCCAATGGCTGAGCGACCTCAGCACACGTGGTTTTGTCTATAGATGTTGGTCCCCTTGGGGAAAAACTGCAGTGTGAAAGTGAACCGCACCAAAATAAAAATAAAAATAAAAAAATGTTTCGTCCGGACCAAAGCAAGTGAACTATCGGATTTCCTGGTGTGAAAACGACCTTAGTGTAAAATCAAACTCCTGCTCGACCTGTTCACAGGAACATGAAAATGTGCTCTTTAAATCCATTTTGTATTTTTTCAGACTATTTAAAATCTTATCAGGCTGTTGTTTGCTGATGTGTGCATTGTGTCACCATGGTATATGCTGAACATTCTGTCATAGACATGTAGAACCCCTCCAGTGTGATGTCACTGCAAAGCGTCAATTCCACAGCTCATTAGAATGCATAAGGCTGCTTTTTACCCTGCTCCATATTTCAGCGTGGGGTAGGTTTTAGTGAAATGTCCCGCTGAGTTCTTTAAATGCCTGTGGGTCCAGGACATCAGAGACGTTCAGGAGCTCCAGAAGCTCCGTCTGGACCACCACAGCTCTCAGTGGTACTCAGTGTGACCTGACGTCCCGCACTGATTGGTTGATGTGACGTTTTTTCAGATTTTTCAACTCAAACACTCAAACGTGCCGCGCTGAAAACAGGCATCAGAATCACAGGATGTTCTACACACGCATCTGTAGCCCTGACGCTGCCGTCTGAATTCAACCCTTGAGCAATTTAGACAAGCTTTATGGAATTAACTCTAACTTATGTCACATCTGCTGCCCATGTCCAACCACGAAGTAAAACGATAAACTTGTATATAAATATAAATAGATATACATATACAAATAAACTATGCAAGATTTTTAGTAAAATCTTAAATAGGTTTTGTGAAATGAATCGTCTCACCTGTCACATGCCTTTGGGACGGTGAAGCTGCTGCTGCGACAGATGACAGAGGAAAAAAACAAAAACTTAAAGAAATCTGTAAGAAAAAGAAGAGAAAGAACCAGGAGACGACTGGATACGACTCCACAAACTGCACCAGCAGAAAAACACATGACCATTCGTCTGTGAGAACCAAAGACGGAGGTGGAGTTTGTGGATCTGTGACTCAGGGGAGTGTCCTGGGGGCTGTGCTGTGCTAGTGCTAATGCTAATGCTAATGCTAAGCTTGATAACGTCACTAAATCCAAACTAAATGCATCTTTGGACACCTTTGGGTTGCATGTTAAAGGAGAATTAATGTTTTTTTTTACAATCTGAGTCTTATTTCGGTAATAAAACTACTTGTTTTACTCACCCATAGCACTTTGGTGTCATTTGGAGCAGTTTCGTAGATGTTGTGGTGTAGCGATATCCGTTAACGTGAGTGCTTGGGGCAGGCGATTGCAGTCACTAAATAACACAAATTTTATCACTTTTCAAATGACAGAAGCTCAATGTCTTAGTCTACACTTCCATTTGAGTCAAAAGTGGCCTGTAATCCCAGATTTATCCATAGTTTGGAGTAGATGAGGAGGACAGTGCGCATGTGCTCAGTCACAGCTGATTTCGCTCTCAGCTCTCGGGACCCAAACATGAAAGGCAAAGCTGTAAGACGTTTGGACCATCGTGTTTGCAGGACCCACTTCAGTCAGGACCATTTTTTACCAGCAAAGGAAAAGAAAGAAGGCCAGCGGATTCAGCACACGATTCTGAGAAGTAATGTGAAACCGATGGCTATTCTCTGCTGCTCCTAAAACTGTCTCCGCTTCATTCTTTCCGTATCCATTCTGTCTCCTCATCCGTATACTCCTCTTCAGTCCTCAGTCCTCCATAAGTCCTCTTCAGCCTCAAAGTCCCAATCTTCTGCCATGTGTCACTCGCAACAGAAAAGTTATGAGCGTCTTCTTATCTGCAAATTAGCTGTGACTGAGCACATGCGACTGTCCTCCTCATCTACTCCAAACTATGGATAAATCTCGGATTACAGGCCACTTTTGACTCAAACGAAAGTGTAGACTAAGACATTGAGCTTCTATGATTTGAAAAGTGATAAAGTTTGTGTTATTTTGGTGACTGCAATCACCTGCCCCGAGTACTCATGTTACGGATATCGCTAAACTAAAACATCTCTGGAAGTGCTCTATATGACACCAAAGTGCTATGGGTGAGTAAAACAACTTGTTTTATTACCAAAATAAGGCTCAGATTGTAAAAAATGTTAATTCTCCTTTAAAGGTTTCAAATGGGGCTGTATGGGTATGGCCTGGCTCCAGGTCCAGATGGAGGTCAGTCTGTCCCACTCCCTCCGTCACACCTTGAACCAGACGCGATCGTCCAATCAGATCTGTTTATTTCAAAGGAGCTCATTGGTCATGCCACATTTCCCTCCCTCCCTCAGATGAAAAGAGTTTAGTGCTTCGTTCATTCTGCAGAAGTCCTCCGTGTATTCAGGGTCCTGTCAAATAGATTTTATTTATATTTGTTTTGATACGGCCCGTGGGTGTCTCTGATTGGCTAATCCAGCTGTCAGTCACGCCCGTCTGATTCCAGACACAAAACCAAAGTCTTCAGAAACCAGACAAATGAATGTTCAGGTTTCTGCTTGTAAACCTGAAATTCACCCAATCACACTAGTTTAAAGGTTCACTGTGTAACTTTTCTGGTAGAGGTCAGTCAAACGCTTGTCTCCACGGAGATGTCATTGCTTCGCCTGGAATGTTCCATGGTATGACATTAAACACATCTATCCAGCATGTATGTATGTATGTATCCAGCATGAGTAGGGTCACCTCTCCACAGATCTGACCTGTAACATAGCCGGCGGTTTAATATTTACTGTGGAACATTCTCCAAGACATCTCCAAGACAAGCAGGTGACGCACCCTCCACCAGAAAAGTTTCACCTTTAAACTCAAAGGCAAAAGGAGAAATTCAGTTTGTCGACTGGACAAAAGTTTATTTGGTGAAATCCGTTTCTTCTGCTTCTTCAGTTCTGGTCAGACGCTGGTGGACACTGCCTATATCTGCCTGAAGGGGGCGCTCACTACAATGAAATGACTCTGAGACTCCCACACCTACTTGTTTACAGTTTGTGTTATTTAGTTGGGCCTGTTAGATCTGCAGTGGGAGTGGAGTGTGGGTCTTGTTAGCAGAACCATTCAGGACCATAATGGTGTTTTCACACCTCAAGATTCAAGATTGTTTACTTGTCATATGCAGGATCAACACAAGCTCAATAATGCAATGAATGTTTAAGATCAGAGGAACCGCTGACTCGCTAAGATAGTCAGAAGTACTAATAACATGCAATAATAGTACATGGTAAAAAAGTGTATCTCGGGGTCTTGTTCTCGAGTGAGGGGAGGATGGAGTGTGAGATCGACAGGCAAATCGGTGCAGCGTCGGCAGTGATGCGGTCGTTGTACCGGACCGTTGTGCTGAAGAGGGAGCTGAGACGAAAGGCAAAGCTCTCGATTTACCGTCGATCTACGTTCCTCCCCTCACCTATGGTCATGAGCTCTGGGTAATGACCGAAAGGTGGCCATACCTGCCTGTCAAAGCCTGATCCCGTCAGATCTCAGAAGCTAAGCAAGGCAGGGCCTGGTTAGTACTTGGATGGGAGACCGCTGGGAATTCCAGGTGCCACAGTGGGGCGCCAGTTGCAAAATACTGTCGCTGTGTCCTTAGGCAAGACACTTCACCCACATTTGCCTAGTATGAAAGTGGTGTGTGCGTGAGTGTTGGAGGTGGTCGGAGGGGCCGATGGCGCTGATTGGCAGCCTCGCTTCCGTCAGCCTGCCCCAGGGCAGCTGTGGCTACAGAAAGTAGCTTACCACCACCAAGTGTGGAGTGAATGAACGGTGAACTGTGGAGCGCTTTGGGATGAAAAGGCATGTCATGAAAGGCGCTATATAAATGCAATGAAAAAAAAAAAAAAAAAAGAAAGGACGAGATCGCCAATACAAGCGGCCGAAATGAGTTTCCTCCGCAGAGTGACTGGACGCTCCCTTAGAGATAGGGTGAGGAGCTCAGTCACACGGGAGGAGCTCGGAGTAGAGCCTCCGCTCCTCCACGTGGAGAGGAGCAGCTGAGGTGGCTCGGGCATCTGTTCTGGACGCCTCCTGGACTCCTCCCTCGGGAGGTGTTCCAGGCACGTCCCACCGGGAGGAGGCCCCGGGGAAGACCCAGGACACGCTGGAGGGACTATGTCTCCCGGCTGGCCTGGGAACACCTTGGGGTCCTTCCGGAGGAGCTGGAGGAAGTGTCCGGGGTGAAGGAAGTCTGGGAGTCCCTGCTTAGACTGTTGACCCGGCCCCGGATAAGAGGAAGAACATGGATGGATGGATGGATGGATGGATGGTAAAAAAGTGTTGCAAAAGTGCAGGGGAAGAAGTGAACAATATAATAAAAATATGTAATAAAATGTAATAAAAATACAAAGTACAATGTACAAAGGTGCAGGCAGGATTAAATAAGGTGTAAGTAGAGTATTTCACAGATTGCACATAATATGGTGCAGTATTGCACAGGTTATTGCAGAGGTAACAGCAGCATTTACAGTGAGGTAGTGACAAACCTCTGGACCTGACCTGCTGCCCTGTTGTTTTCTTTGTTTTGATTTAGGTTTGAGGATAGAGTTATAGATGGAGACAAATTATGTTTGAGACCTCCATTTCTGTTCAAGGAAGGATTCTCTTTCTGGACAAAAATAGCTTTTGTCCAGCTGACAAATTTCTCCTTTTAAGAGAAGTGATTCTGATGGGAGCAGAAATGTGTGCAGCTTAAAACTTTGAAACCTCCTTTGAATCCTTGTGTGAAATATTGTCCATACATTTATTTATTAATTGATTAATTTAAGTTTCAAATGGACAAACGCATGCATGGATACTGATCATGCAGACTCATGTTGTAGAATGGTCAAAGTGTGCACTGTGGCCAGATGCATTTGGTCAGCTTGTTTTTCTGACGATACCGCCTCATATCTGGACCGTGTACTCTGAAGCTGGTTTAGACCAATTTAGCATCAATAATACTCATATATTTAACTCTTTTTTCTGTTTTTATCTTAAAAATACGTTAAAAACATGTAGTTGTGGACTTGGTTCTTTTCTGGCTTCATAGTACAGAGACTTCAGAGATCATTTGATTTTATTAACACTGTGAATACAACCCTAAACCCGCCCAGGTGTCCTACCCACGAAAAGGAGACATGAAAACGCACCTGGACCGCCCCCTAGTGGTCAACCCACAGGTAGGCATTGTCCACTCTCCTATTTTTTTGTGTTACAGCTCTTGTTTGAAAAAAAAAAACAGACTGAAATAACTTCTGACCTTGATTATTTCACTTGATTAAAGCGATAAAACATCTAAGTTCTCTGAGTTCTCCAGTTTAAACCTAAAATGTCCCTCTCTGATCTGAACGGTCCCTCCCTAAACCCCAGCACCATGTAACGATACCATATATAAATCCTTGATCCTGATACGATACTTTGACAATATGCATCTCACGGTTCGATATGGATTGCAAAGATGGTAGAGGCTAACAAAACTGAATATTTTTTAAACGTATGGGAAAAGCTTTTGGTGCTGTTATCTTATAAAGAATTCAGATTTAATGGTGCTTCGTAACAGTTGTTTCTTCATGTTGTCTACACTGACAACTGCAAAGGATCATGGTCTACGTAGTTCCCTCTGCTGCACCGCGGCCAGGCAGGTTTATCTGTGCAGCACAATTCATACGCAAAGTAATTCAAAGTGCTCGAGCTGTTCAAATTGGCCCGGACTGGACCAGATCTGACCGGACCTGAACAGACCTGATCTGACCGGACCTAATCTGACCGGACTGGACCAGATCTGACCGGACCTGATCTGACCGGACTGGACCAGATCTGACCGGACCTGAACAGACCTGATCTGACCGGACCTAATCTGACCGGACTGGACCAGATCTGACCGGACCTGATCTGACCGGATTGGACCAGATCTGACCGGACCGGGTCTGATCTGACCGGACCGGGTCTGATTTGACCAGACCGGGTCTGATCTGACCAGACCGGGTCTGATCTGACCAGACCAGAATTGATCTGACCTGAACAGAACTGATCTGACCGGACCAGAACTGATCTGACCGGACCAGTCCTGACCTGACCGGACCAGTCCTGACCTGACCGGACCAGTCCTGACCTGACCGGACTTGATCTGACCGGGCTGGGTCTGGTCTGACCGGACCGGGTCTGATCTGACCAGACTGGATCTGATCTGACCGGACCTGATCTGACTGGACCGGACCAGATCTGACCCGAACGGACCTGATCTGACCTGAACGGACATGGGCTGATCTGACCGAACTCTGTGTGCAGGACAACCGTAACAACAACACAAATAAGACGGCCCCCGGAGAGGTGCCCTTGGAGCAGGAGTACAGGCACCAGGACCTGGAGCACCAGAGACGTGTGGGGCCTTCATCTCACCACCACCACCATCACCACCATCACCACCACCACCACCACCACCCCAGACCCAGCGCCGATCCTGCCCCAGATGCAGGCACCGGCGTCGGGCACGGCCTCAGCTGCTCATCCCTGCCACACCCAGAGGTCAGCGAGGAGCCTCAGGGCCACCGCGGGCATCACCGCCACCGGCAGAGGTGGGCACATGGGGCGAGGAGGAGCAAAAACTATAGGATTTATTCTATTACTAATATGATTACTACAACTAGCCTGCCATTACTACTACTGCTACTACTACTACTGCAGTACTTTGTTTTCTATTTCCATGTGACCTTGTATGTGTGCAGACCTGGATTGGTAATCAGGCATACCGGGCATTTTCCCGGTGGGCCGACAGTCCCAGGGGCCGATGCTGTTGTAAAAAAATTTTTACTTAGAGACTGGCCCACAATTTAGAGGAGGCGTCCCATTGGTCCATCTTCAGTACAGACAGTGGACTAAACCAATCAGGATATAGAAGCTTACGAGAGCTTTCTCTGCACTGATCCCCGCCAGTTTCAGTGTTGAGCGTGGAAACATGGAGAAGCGGCAGAAAGGGGGTGTGGAGAATTTACGGGCTAAAAGATTAAAAAATCTCACTATAGACACTGCAAAATGTTCTAAAATAACAGACATATTCTCTGGAGGGGCTGGAGCCTCCACGTCCTCTGCAGCCCAGGCTGAAGGTGGACAGGGAGAGGAGCAGCCAGAGACTGTGGACAGGGAACCCGAGGAAACCCGAGGGAACCTGAGGGAACCTGAGGGACAGAGGGAACCCGAGAGAACCCGAGAGAACCCGAGGGACAGAGTGACCAGGGAAGTGTCACACAGGCACAGCAGGTCAGCAGTAGTAATGTTCGGATAATACCGGGACTTTTAGGTGATGGACAGGCATGAAAATCGCTCATCTTTCTGCGAAATTCACCGTTCTGAAGCCAAAACAGGTGACCTACGTGAATCGTGTAGATTCGATGAGAAAGTCTTTTCTTGTGTGTGCAAGATGCATTTTAAATAAACCGTTGAATGTGTAGTTACTGTGAGTTTGCTGGTGGTTTTGGGGATTTTTCCTTTAAATGTTGCACCCTGGTTTCCCCTCGGCCAAGACGTAACAATAGTAAAATACTTTGCTTCGGGGAACACAAACATAAATTAGTCCATTGTGCTCCACTTATTATGAGGGGCCGGTCTAAGACAGAAATGCCATTTTTTTTGTCCCAGTCCAGCCCTGTATGTGTGTACTACCTCAGGGGTCCAGGTAGGTTCCACAGTGCTCCATGGACGTATACTCGTCCAGATACAACTCCACATCATTGTAAAGACATCCAGGAAAGAGTCTGCTCTGTCCAGTGCCCAGTATTGAGTCATCTGTTGAAAAAATACAATTACAAATATAACTCAGTACTCCCCCCTGTGGACGCAGGCACAAGAACCGTGAGGGCAGGGAGGCCCGGAGCGTCTCTCCCCACAGCGAGATGCCCAGAGACAGGCAGCACGAGTACAGACGATCCCGACAGCACCGGAGATCCAGAGACCCAGAGGATGGGAGCAGGAGACACCGGTCCACATGTGGGGAGGGAGAGGGGGACGGCGACAGAGAGGGACGGAGAGGGCGGAGACACAGACACCGCAAAAGGTGAGACCAAACATCACACAACACAACTTTAGGCAAATGTAAAGATGAAAACTAGAGTCGGTTTCCTGAGCAGCCGCTCCCTTCTACATCCTGTTTGAATCCTAGGGGTAATTATGGACAGTAAATTATCATGGAATGCCCACATCAGGCACATAAAAACAAAAATAGCCAAAAGCCTCTCAATTATAAATAAAGCCAAGCATAACCTTGATCACAATGCACTTCGAATTCTATATTGTTCTTTGATTCTTCCCTATTTTTTATATTGTGTTGAAGTTTGGGGTAAAAATTACCAATG
Organism: Paratrypauchen microcephalus; assembly: GCA_036785185.1. NCBI lineage: Eukaryota > Metazoa > Chordata > Actinopteri > Gobiiformes > Gobiidae > Paratrypauchen > Paratrypauchen microcephalus. The sequence goes on from JAVJIX010000092.1 coordinate 2,606,840, forward strand.
TTCAATTAATCCACTATTTCTTCTGCAAAAAAGGGCCGTGCGGATCATTCACAAGGTCGGCTTCTTAGAACACACTCATGATCTTTTTATTCAAAGTTATTCAAATTGAATGGACCTTGTAAAATATTATACAGTGATTATGCATTTTAAAGCATTTAATAAACAATTGCCAAAAAATGTGCAAAAATGTTTTGCTCTTAAAGAGAACATTTATCATCTCAGAGGTTATGGAAGCTTCATTTTACCGAATGTTAGAAGCACTCGTAAAAGTTTCTGTGTGACTGTGTGTGGGGTAAAAATGTGGAATGTTCTGGATTTACAGCAAAAGCTCTGCCAAAATATTCACAAATTTAGAATACGTTTATATGGCGACGATCAAAACAGAAGACGCAAAAGTGGCGTCTCGTCTTCAATTTTTTATCCGCGTTTATACGAAGACGCAAAAGTGGACGCAAAAGCCAGCGAAGGGAGGCGCTGGACTGAAAAAAAAAAAACATCACAACAGCGTCAAGTTTAGGGTGACCATTCGTCCGGATTTCGTCCGGACAGTCCGGTTTTAGAGCTGTCTGTCCGGCCGTCTGTCACGTGTCCTCCTTTTTTACATTTTGTCCTCCTTTCGGACCCTCGTCGCCCACCGTTGCATAAATCGTCATAAATCCCCACCCATTATTTACACTTGCTAGTAGCAAGTATTCTTATTATTTTTTAACATATACTAGATGAGATCTATGGTTATGCAGTGGCACAGAGTGAGACTCCACACAGAAACATCAACGCGTGCGGCATGACACGATATTGGTTAAATACACGGAAGCAGCTCGAAGCGCAAAGCGCGAGTACAGAGAGGAGGTAAGAAGAGTGCTATAAGAACGCTATAATGTTTGGCGAGTATGTCTGGGTCTGGAAATACTATAAAGTTGATGACAACAACATTGCCATAGCAAACGGTGGGATATGTAAACTTGGGATTGTGAGAGGTGGAAAGGAAAGGGCGACATTTAACACAACAAACCGATACGGCACCTCAAAAACAAACACCCGACACAATCCAGCGAGTTACAGGCAACCGAGCCAAAGACGAGTCAGCTCACGCTGCAGGAGAGTTTGAAAAGGAGACAAAAAATGCCCCTTGACAGTGTGAAGGCCCAGGAGAACACAGCCAGGAGCACAAATGATCGCAATGAGTGACTTACCATTCGCCTTTGTAGAGAAAACTGGATTTCTTATGCTTATGGAGCACGTTGGACCTCGTTAATAATAATAATAATAATAATAATAATAATAATAATAATAATAATAATAATAATAATAATAATAATAATAATAATAATAATAATAATCGTTAATAAGTTGTTTTTCTTGACCCCCGAGGGAAAACAAAACAAAACAAAACAAAAAAAACAAGGTGTCCTCACTTTAGGGCCTTTGTCCTCCTTTTTGGACACAAGTGTCCTCCTTTCCTGTTTCATGCCGGTGGTCACCCTAGTCAAGTTACATTTCTAACCACGACTGTACCGGATAAGAGAAAGGTAAAACTTCAAAATAAAATGTTCTAGTTGCGTTTGAAATGAGTTGTTAAGTTCCGCTCCAAACATTTCAGTGACTTGTGAAAAGTCCCTCAGTCGTCCAGGTAGAATCCATGATAACAGGAGAAGAAATTGAACTTCTCCTGTTATCATTTCAGTGACTTGTATTTTTGTTTACATGTTTTTGAATATTGTACTGAAAATAGTGACATTACAGGAGGATTACAGTGAATTAGAAAATATAAAATCACATGGGGTTTTACATTTGAAGTGCCTCATGCGGAAGTCGCTTGTCTTGGCGTCTGTGTGGCTGTGAGAGTGTGAGAAAGACTTGTACGGGAAGAAGAGAAAAGACCGTAGATATGTGTGGGTGTGATTTATACAATTGTTGAAATGACTCTTGTATGTTGACTAGAGCTGCTTGAACATCCGTGGCATCAAGGTATGCCGCATCTATGTGACGTAAACGCGTACCGACGTGAGCAGATCTGACCAGTTTTGCGTCTTGGGCAGTTTACACGGAAACGCTACAGCGGAGCGTATTTAACTTTTCCACTCTGGAGGGTGGTTTCAGATTTTTGCGTTTTTAGGCTCCAAAAACGCCGTCACCGTGTAAACGAAAGGCACTTCCGATAAAATATTTTGTCGTTTTTACCCGTAACCGTTCTCGTGTAAACGGGCCCTTAAGTTCTTGTATAAAGACGTGGTCTGGTCTGAAGAGAGACGAGTTTGAATGAATCGTCAAACAGCACTTTTTCAGTTTTTTTGTTTTTGTTTTTGTTTTTTTGGACAAGAATGGAATTGGCCTTTTTTTGTTTTTGTGTTTCTTTCAACTGAACTAAGGAAGCTAATAAATAATTTAAGTTATGTTTTGGACGACAGGGGTGGGATTTAACAAGTTTTCTTCTTCACACTCCTTTTCGAGCAAAAAGAAAAGACAAACGTATTTGACTGTATATTGGTTACCTGTATTTATTTCCTTGTGTTGACGTGCTCGAAATGAATAAATAAATGAAATGAATGAATGAATGAATGAAAATGAAATTCAGTCTGGAACTGGACATAGAGCGTGAGAAAGCTCCATCCAGATTTTCAGTCATCCAACCACAGCTGCTCATTTGTCTGACGTGTTGCTCAAATGCGGAAAACATCTCCTCTCGAAAACTCACAACATTCAGAACGAATATTTAAATTCTCAAGTCACAGTTTGGGGCTCTGATTGTTGCTTCTGTAAAAATCTGCTTTTTCTCAGTCCTTTATGTAAATTTTTCTCCTTTTTTACAGCAGTCATGTTTGCTTTTCACACAAACAGAGCGTGCTTCTCTCTGATTGGTTAATTCACCTCTGTCAATCAGGACACAGCTACAGGCACGTCTGGACTGGGACAAAAAAAATGGCCCTGGCATTTTTGGCTTAGACCAGCCCCTCATAATTAGTCCTGGTTCAGACCTGATTTAGACCTGATTAGTCCTGGTTTAGTCCTGGTTCAATCCTGATTTAGTCCTAGTTCAGACCTGGTTTAGTCCTGGTTCAATCCTGATTTAGTCCTGGTTTAGTCCTGGTTCAGACCTGGTTTAGTCCTGGTTCAGACCTGGTTTAGTCCTGGTTTAGTCCTGGTTCAGACCTGGTTTAGTCTTGGTTCAGACCTGATGTAGTCCTGGTTTAGTCCTGGTTCAGACCTGGTTTAGTCCTGGTTCAGACCTAGTTTAGTCCTGGTTCAGACCTGGTTTAGTCCTGGTTCAGACCTAGTTTAGTCCTGGTTCAGACCTGGTTTAGTCTTGGTTCAGACCTGATGTAGTCCTGGTTTAGTCCTGGTTCAGACCTGATGTAGTCCTGGTTCAGACCTGATGTAGTCCTGGTTTAGTCCTGGTTCAGACCTGGTTTAGTTCTGGTTCAGACCTGGTTTAGTCTTGGTTCAGACCTGATGTAGTCCTGGTTTAGTCCTGGTTCAGACCTGGTTTAGTCCTGGTTCAATCCTGATTTAGTCCTGGTTTAGTTCTGGTTCAGACCTGGTTTAGTCTTGGTTCAGACCTGATGTAGTCCTGGTTTAGTCCTGGTTCAGACCTGGTTTAGTTCTGGTTCAGACCTGATGTAGTCCTGGTTCAATCCTAAATTGTGGGCCGGTCTCTAAGTAAAAAAAAAAAGAAAAAAAAAAAAGAAGAAGGGCATCGGCCCCTAGGACTGTCGGCCCACCGGGAAAATGCCCGGTATGCCCAATTACCAGTCCAGGCCTGGCTCCAGGTCCACTCGTCTTTGTGAAGTTCGGTCAAAGCATGCGGCTCTGGGTGGAGATGGAGTCTTCGTATTAGTCGACTCATGCTATTTACATGATCAGGATTTGTATAGGACAACAGAAAAGGGTTTGTTTAATGCTGACGTATAAATACATGGTTTCCTGAGACTTTTTTCGGCATAAATAGCAGTTTTTGCATGAGCTCCCCCTGCAGGTGTTGTCTTGTCAGGGCAGTTTTGGTCTGATACAGAGATACAGAACAGGCTTTGCTCACGCTTACGTCACAAACCAGGAAGACGTTTAGAAACACATGATGACAACTTCTGGTGTAGTTACCAACACTGGGCTCACAGACCGACTGTGATAAAACTAAAGTGTCCAGACGTCCTTATTTCCCCAGGACAGTCCCAGTTTTGAGCCCTGTGTTGCCTGTCCCAGCAGATTTATGCAAACCCAGTGATTTGTCCCAGTTTTTATACCAGTTTCTTTATAAGAAATGTCCCAAGTGTCCCTATTTTTGACCAATTTGACACCTGCCAACAGTAAAAAAAAAAAAAGGCATAAACAGTCATTTATGTAGGTAATGTGGGATTTCATTATTTGATACATGTATATTTACATATGTATAATGTTTAATGGGGCGGCAGTAGCTCAGTTGGTAGAGCGTTTGCCTAGTAATCCCGGTGTTGTCGGTTCGAATCCCGCTCTTGACGGGTTGACCGCATGTGATCCCAGCTCCCAGCTGCCGTTGTGTCCTTGGGCAAGACACTTAACCCCACCTCGCCCCCAGTGTCTGCGGATACTGGTAGCCCCCATGGCAGAAGATACATCAAGGCCCGTTGTAACGTGAGCCGTCCTTCTGTGGACCCACCACCTGCGGGAGGATTCATGAGGGCTGGTGCATTGTGTTCTGGGCAGCAGAACACTGCTTGGACTGCTGCCCCCGCGACCCAGAAAATGGAAAAGGCGGAAGAAAATGAATGAATAATGTTTAATCTTTCTGTGTACAAGTACAGTGAACCCTCGTTTATCGCGGGGGTTAGGTTCCAGAAATAGCCCGCAATAAGTGAAATCCGCGAAGTAGGACAATTTTATATTTTACAATTATTCTACATGTTTTAAGGCTGAAAACGCTTCACCAGACACATTATACACCTTTCTGAGACTGGTATTAACATTTTTCTCTTGTTTAAACACTCAAACTTTTGTAGATTTTCATTAAAATATATTAATAGTGGGGGGGGGGGGGCACGGGACACGCGGACACGTGCGCGCGGACACGCGGACACGTGCGCGCGGACACGCGGACACGTGTGCGCGGACACGTGTGTTTGTTTTGGTACCACATATCCATGCCATGTGCGAAAGTCGAGTGGAAAGCGACCTGGATATCATTTTGGGCAAGACTCAAGCCAATGCTAACAGTGCCAAACCGCTAACAGACGCCTCTGAGCACCAGTCCTCACCACAAGACCAGGTAAGACTAACCTGCGCTCACAAGAGTTGGTTGCATTTCACCCCGGCTCCAAAATCAGACCGCTATCAATGCGTCGCCAATACTCCACAGTTCTCTAGGACGGGGTCGGGTTCGTTCTCTCAGCGTGACGGGGAAGAGCCACTGTCTCCTCTGTGCGCGCGAGTGTCCTCCCCCCGCTGCGGCTCCCTCGAATGTGGCTCTCCCCGCTGCGGCTCCCCCGGACGCCGCGCGGCCAGGCGCCAGGCCGGTCCATGTTGATTCTTGGCTCTTCCATTTGTCCGGCTCGCACTCAGTCTCTTCCATGGCTCGTGCAAGTAAACAAAGGCCACACCTCCTGTCACCCAGGCGCTCTCGTGAAGGACATCTGAGACTCTGTCCCTACCATCCCTGGTCTAGACCTGGTTTAGTCCTGGTTTAGACCTGGTTTAGTCCTGGTTTAGACCTGCTTTAGACCTGGTTTAGTCCTGGTCTAGTCTCTTAGCTAATCAGGGCGCAGGACAGAATGTTACACTGTAAAAAAAAGTTACACTATAAAAAAAATTGGAAAAAAAAAAAAAAAAATTGGAAAAAAAAATCCGCGAAACAGCGAGGCCGCGAAGAGTGAACCGCGATACAGCGAGGGTTCACTGTATACTGTATGACTTTTGCCTATTTTTCCTGTATGTTTTTCAGCCTAGTGTTCTGTAAGTAGTTATTGGCTAACTTCAAGTATTGGCCAACTCTGGCTACTCTACAGGTCCCCTTACAAGGATGGGGAACTATGGGCAGTAAATTTAGACATTGCATAGCTACCACTATATAGGTGGCCACAGTGGTCAGTTCTTTGTGTGGGCCAAGGGGACACGATGTCCGGTGTGTGGATGATGTGACAACTGAAGATGTCTAATGCCATTTACGTTTGTATATCTGTCTAATTCAACATTAAATGCTGATAACCTCAATCTTGACATTTACCCTTCTTCCGATTTCTTTTCTGAAAGCTCACAGTAAAATACAGAAAAGTTGCCTAAAAATGACCAAAACACAAAAGAAATATGACTATTCTGACTCACATGTTCATCCTGAATGGGCCGAGTGCAGTTCTCCTTAATTCCGCCCTTGTTTAACTATTTTATTATTACCGACCACCACAAACGAGTGTCCCAGTTTTGTATTTTGAAAATCTGGTCACGCTATGTAAAACCCACTGAAGTAAACGTGATCAGCGGTAAAATGAAGACCGCAGACGGATGTGCCATTTGGACTCATCTGGAATTTGTTGTCCTCGTCTCATCTAATCGCGCGGTCCCAGTGCGCTCAGAGCTGTGGGTCAGTGGAGAAATGATGAAAACTTAGGGATGGTAATTGTTGATGAGCTGAACTTAAAGGAACGCTACAGTGATGTGTAGATTGTTGGGGGGTGCGCGTTCTATCGAAAGACAACCAAGATCCAAAAAGTTCAAATTACATGTTTGATTTATTTTTATTCTGGTAAACATCACCACTTACAAGTGAACAGGCTAATAATAATAATAATGATAATAATAATAATAATAATAATAATAATAATAATAATAATAATAATAATAATAATAATAATAACAGGTTAACTCAAAGTGCACTATAAAGGACACAGATGAACGGGTCGGTCTCAGGAGGATATTCTTTGGTGATTGGATGAATTCCGTTTTAAATCACAAAACAAACGTCGATAACAACAGAGACAAAGCTTTGCAGTGATCACAGGTCGTGTCTGTGAGACAAATGTTCAAGACAACTTTTCTCAGTTTTGTGTTTTCAGAATGTGCTGCTTTCAAATGGCCACACATTCTTCAAATGTTCTCAGATTTCCATGTGTAAGGCATCGTTGGAAAGATTAGAATCTACACTTTGAGAATCTAAATAACTGTAAATAAAAAACACCTCTGGGACGACTTGTGTCTGGTTTTGCAGCAGTCGCTCACATTTATCTTCACAGCTATAAACTTTCCATGTCCATCAAAAGCTCCTGATGCAACAGTGTTTACATGGCTGTATTGGTTTTAGAGACTTATTTTGAAAGGGCAAGTTTATTTTCACACCATGTGGTTATTTCTTGTCTTTTCCCTGATAAAAAGTCTGGAGACTCTGGTGACCCTGAAAAATTAGAACTCCATGAGAGCTTTGAGCGGTGCACAGTGTAATGACGGCCGTGTTTGTCACTAGAGTAGGATGTCTGAGGGTTCAAATGGTGAGTGATACCTGTGTGTGCTGCTGCTCTGGTGTGATTTGGACAGTACCTAACCCTCTCTGACCTCTCCACAGAGAGCACCACAGCCTGGGCCCCAGTCTATCCACCACCCGCCCCATCCAACAGTACAACGAGTCTCTGGACAATCTGAGAAACAACAGCAAACTGTGTGAGCTGCCGTACACGCTCCCCCCGGACCACCCCGACCACGTCAACAACCTGCTGAACACCTGTGACTCCGACACGCACACCCTGCTCCACAGCATGGACAGTCTGATCCTCACCAGCCTGGCCAAACCAGACTACACCGCCATCGATATGCCCCCTGTCTACCCCTACCCCTCCACCAACGCCATCCTGCAAGGTAAGACTCGAGTTAGACCTGCTTTAGTCCTGGGTTAGTTCTGGTTTAAAGGAATATTAACGTTTTTTACAATCTGAACCTTATTTCTGTAATAAAACAAGTTGTTTTACTCACCCATAGCACTTTGGTGTCATTTGGAGCAGTTTCGTAGATGTTGTGGTGTAGCGATATCCGTTAACGTGAGTGCTCGGGGCAGGCGATTGCAGTCACCAAATAACACAAACTTTATCACTTTTCAAATTACAGAAGCTCAATGTCTTAGTCTACACTTTTGTTTGAGTCAAAAGTGCCTCTAATCCGAGATTTATCCATAGTTTGGAGTAGATGAGGAGGACAGTCGCATGTGCTCAGT